>BDDA01000221.1:71533-112630 GCA_001662385.1 Chlamydomonas asymmetrica | reverse complement strand
GGCGGGGGGGGGGCAGAGGGTTGCCCGCAGCAGGCAGGAGGCAATTCCGAAAGCTTGTGTGCGCGATGTCAGGTAGGTGACGCGCATTCCACACCACCTTGCTGACCACTGCTGTTTATGGACGATGCACTGAGACGCGACGTGCCTGGCGGAGCGCTCGAATGAATGAACAAGACTCTCCAACGCGGAGCCGTACCTGCGTAAAATGTCTCCCATTCATCACCTGACTCGTTCAGTTGCTTTAACATACACACTCCCTACGTGTCCTACTGCCCACCCTCCTTGCAGTGATTCTTGCATTTTCCACCAGCCGGGCACTGACAGGGAGAAGGGGAGGACGTAGCCTTGCCCAATTCCTTGCGCCAATTTCCCTCGAGCTTACAGTGCAGCGCCTGCCTGCTGCTGCCTTCCAAAGGAAGCCCCACATCGGGTTGCGGCAGTATCAGCCATGCCAGCTTTTGCATGCACAGCTTTTGCATGCACATTGTCTGGCAGGTCAAGGCCAAGTTCATGCGGTCGTCCTTACTTGCTGCCCAGACCGATAGACATAGTATTGGCACCCCCCCTTGTGCTGCTGATCACCAAAACATTCATCAAGTTTCCGAATCAACACTGTACTGCACCGAAACGTTTATTACCAGGCGTGACCCACCATCAACCATGACGCGGACGCTTGAGTCACCGCTGACCTCTGCGCACAAGGATGCAAGAGGGCTTAAGCCAGTGCCACCGGTGTCAATTTGGACAGGGCATTCGGACTAGATCTGTCACAGAAGTTTACTGTCCCAAGGCACGTGACGTACACAGGCCTGAATTTGGACTGCATCGATCATGCATCTATTGTGCGTCGCGGAGATAGGGGTCGACCTGGGAAGGCTGCGCCCCAACCAGGTTGCAAAGGACCGCAGCGAGACACGACACAAGTTTACCTGAATAGGGTCCACTGCTACCTCAACAGTGGACACAAAACAGATAAACCTGTGTCATATCTCGTCGACCCTTGCGCACGCACACACTCACATGAAGGGCATGGTGTTGCAAACTCGACTCTGCTGCGACAGAGACTCTTGCTGCTGCGACAACGCGAGCGCAACAGCAAGGGCACAGAGGATGTGCGGCTTCCTGTGGCACTGTACAACTAGTGACCCCACCGCCAGCAGCAAGTACTTTGGACGGTCCAAGGTTCCCGCCGCCGCCTGTGAACAAGCACGCCCATCAATAGGTTGCAGCGGTTTGTTTTCAGGTCCTGTGCAGGCACAGCTTCAGCTTGCAAATTCAGGAGCGCCTCGACACGCAACGGCAAACCCTTGCCTGACTATAATCGTGACGAACCATAGCACAAGAACAGACAGCCAGAGCAGAAACATAGACATTCGAGCCAAGAACCTTGCAGCAGTAGCTGGCAACCCACCTGAACCAGTGTTTTTGGCATACTCCTCAACACCCTTGCTGCTGTTGTCTGACGTGTCACACGCCTGCAGCTGCGACATTTTGACAAAATGCGGACCTACAGAAGCTGAAGCGCGAAGCAGGTAAACCAGCAGGGCCACTGGGCACTTGATGTTGGAGTAAAGCGTTGAAGGGGGCATCAAGCTATCAAGAACAGTCATACGCAGGGCACCGAAAACAATCATACTTTCTGAGCATGCACATGCCGGACAGCGGCCGCAAAGCAGGCATGGTGGATGCATATGACGACCAGCATGCTCGGGCGTGTCTTGGTGTACCACGTTGCTGCAGTCCGTCCGCTTGACCGCGGGGGAAAATTAGCGAGCGAGCGCAACGAGCAGGCCCGCGCGTGAACTGGCATTTTGATTTTGTGCCAACTTGGATGTCACTTTCATGTCACGAGTGGCAGATGCAAGAGCTTCATGCAAGGCAGTACTGTACTGATTGTAATGCATGAATCCACAGCAATGCGGCCGACCTGTGCCTCCTGCTGGTTCGGCCTCTGATACGTCCCCCCCTGCATGAACCTTCTCGCTGTTGCGTGGCGCTGCTTCTCCTGCACTCAAATGAACACTGCGCATTCGCATGCCAAGGCGCACCAGTGTGCGCCTGCCTGGGTGCAGTGCGGCCTGCCCTGCGCGTTGAGGCTGCTGTTTGGGTCCATGTTCTGTGGGGCAGGCACACTGGCCACGCCAGGTAGCCAGGTCGCCCCTCACCTGCCAGGCGCCACCTGGCTCTGCTGCTGCCACTGCTGACTGCACTCGTGACTGCTGCAGCTGCTGAGCCGCCTGCACCGGACGCTGCTGCAGCTGCAGGGCCTGATGAGCCTTGCTGCTTGAGGATGTCGCGTGATAAGGCGGCCGGCATCAGTTGGCACAGCAGCACGCACACCATCCAGCCGTGTTCTATGTGTATTGCCTTGGCGCGAGGCGCGTGGACGGCGTGGTGCCGCGGTCCGGCCTGGGGCAATGTTGTCTGTGCCACTAAGCCGCTGGCACATGCATACACAAGCCTCCTGTTTCTCGCCCAGCCTCCTCTTCTACACCGTTGTCCCCTTTGGCAGCAGCACAGGCTATCGGATCTGTGATGAAAATTATCAATCACTGAAACGCGCCCACAGACTGCCGCGTAAGTGATGCAGACGGGTGCATGTTGCATTGTTGACACCGTGCAGGCGTGTTGCAGCAAGAAATCTTATACACTGCCGTGCAAGGCTGCAATAATCAATCTAGCACACAAAGGGCCAGACCAGCCAGGAGCACCATGCCAATCAATCAATCAATCATGATTTCCATAAATGGGTGATGCCTGGCAATCTGGCATGCAGCAAGCGCCAGGAATCCGAGCATGCTGCAAAGTTTATGCCACATGCTGCGTTACCTCAGGCCTACAACTGCACTCCGATTCAAAATCATGCAGCAGCGCCTGCCTGCAAACAGGCTGCCTTGAGGCCCGGCCTCCAGCTTTGCCTGGATATGCATAAGCCCTTGCCAGCCAGGCCATCGGACCGTACATGAACTCAGCCAGTCAAGCAACCACACCCCCAGCTGTACAGTTGACCAGTGCGCCTCAGCGCGTATCCGTGCAGCTGGGTATCCATTCAGCGTGTGCTGTGTGGCAGCACGCAAGGTACACCACTGCTGTTGGTCGTAAGTTGCTGGCGGTTTGTGTGCTTGTTTGAATTGGCTAACTTTACATCCGGTGTCCTGGCATGCAGCCTGGCATGCCATTAGGGTTTACACAGGCGGTGTACACTGCGCATTATCATGAGGGATGCTAGCGATGCGCGGCCACGCATTCATGCAAGCAGGTTACCGAATGGCAAACGCAGATGTAAGTCGGGGGGGAACAGCGGATTGCTTAGCTCGTAACGTGACGTGATGTGATATGTAGCTGGAAGCGCGTATAGGCGGCGGTGTCAGGTGCGGTGTGGTGCACGTGAAGCAGGCATGATTGGAAAGCACACACCGGAATGACCGATTTGAGTGTTACCGTATCCCACATAAGGCAAGGTGAGCAGCGCAGTCACACATACACATGGGGCATGGCAAGAGCGTCAAGGATTGCTATCCGTATGAATGCAGTGTGGCGGCAGGGCCTAGCAAGCTGCTGCTGTGTGGGGGCTGCAGCGCCTCGCCGGCTGTAAGCCACATACACCCCACAATCTACACCGCTAACCGCCAGCTGCCAAGGCTTGCAGGCTCTCAGGTGAGCGACGCTAGGCAGTCGTTGTGCAGGAGAGGACATGCTCGCTCTTTTGCCCATCAGGCGCTGTGCCAGCACCAGCGCCTATGCCAGTCAGTCAACGAGCATCACCACTGCGCGTGATGCCGGAGTATATGTTGAGTGCCATCCCTGCCATGCCAAACGCCATCCCTGCCATCCAAACAGACTCCAAGGATGTCGGCTGCAGCTGCAAAGCAGCAAACGAACAAGAGCATGCGCAAATCCACAGGTGTTGTTGTGCGCCTGAACACCTTTTGTCATGGGAGTTACTTGGGTGTGCATGGATCCCCATTCGTACCCACTGCTGCCCGAGGGGGCGTACGTTACATCACATTGCATCAATCACAATCACCCTCCACTCGCTCATTCCCCCTGCTGCCCCCTCAACTCAACCCCCTGCCCTGCCCTGGCTTAATCCACCCTCAGGGGTCCAGCCCCATCATGCTGCCAACCATGTGCACATTCGAGCAGCGGATGCTGACAAGCAACACGGTCAGGGCCAGCACAGCGTGCTCTGGTACCGTACTAGGAGTAGTACTCAATCCCTCATCTACTTGTACCGCCTGTACCGCCTCCATGCAGTCCTTGCATGCGTGCAAGGGCGGATGCGATTGCCCTGCCTCCATGCAGCATGCTACCGCTGCAAGCCTGTCTACAGGGCCGAGCGTTGAGTGCAAACAACGATCAGGGCTTACCAGATACTGCCAAATGTCGTCAATGAGGGAGTTGGAGGGCCGCTGCTGGTCTGCACGCATACGGCACAAAGCAGCAGTTCAATTGAAAGGGCTGACGCCAGGCAGAGCCGGAGAAGGCGTCTGGCAGCAAGCAGGGACACAACGGCCTAGCCAGACGGATCTTACTGGCATCCGCTGGTGCGCGTAGCGCGTGCAGCTGAGCGCTGAGAGTTGCCTCCGTCTTCCTGCTCTCCGCCAACTCAGCGCGGAGGGCCGCCTCCTTTGCCCTGCTCTCCGTTAGATCGGCGCGGAGAAGACTTTTGTCATTCTTGACCTCCTCCACATCAGCAGTGAGTGTGTCCACCACCTGAGCATACGTGCGCACCGCGGCGCAGAGGGACGCCAACTCGTTCCCTGTGCGTACAAGCAAGCAAACGCATGGTGTTGAGCCAAAACGCACACATGTGTCAGGGTCAGGCCATCGGATCAAGTTGTCCGCAAGCACATTTTTGAGTGATTCTTTCTTGGCATGCGCATTGGCGTGGATACGTAAGTGGGGTGGTGGGGATAGGCGTAGAGGGGTGGGCAACAACGGTGACGGTGGTGGTGGAGGGAGCGGGGGGGGCAAAGGCAGGGGTTGCCAGCAGCTTGAGGCAGCCACGCAAGGCTGCCATTGGCGTGCTTGGGCCAGGGGTGCATGTGCGTGCCTGGTCCCCGCAGCGGCTGTGCCAGCAACACCTCGCACCTTAGAGCGTGCTCGATGCATCATGCATGCATCACGCAGGTGCGAGCATGCATGCGTGTAATTTAGGGTATGGTGCAGAGTATGGCAGCAGTTGGTGCAGCACTTGTCCTTTCTACGTCTCTACTGCCCACCACCCTTGCAGTGATTCTTGCATTTTCCACCAGCCGAGCACTGACAGGGAGGGCAGGAGAAGAGCTCGCTACAACTTGCCTCGCTTGCAACATGCCCGCCTACTGCCGTCTTCCAAGGAAAGACCCAGGTGCGGCGGCACCTGCTTTTCATGCGTGCACCTGAATTCGCACCTGTGCGTGCACCTGCGCTTACCCTGACTTGCTGCCCGCACCCCTGGTTTCGGCACCCCCGGTTGTGTTGCTGATCACCAAGGCAATTTCAGTTTCCAAATCAACACACAGTACTCTGTACGCAATTTTGATGATTCCAACTTCCAAGGCGTGACTCACCAGTGACCTTGACGCACGCGCTCGAGTCGCTGCTGGCCTCTGCGCACACAAACATGCAAGCCATAGGGCTTCAGCCTGTGCCACCAGTGTCAGTTTCAGGGTAGCCAGGCTGGACTTGACTCAACAGAATTTAGAATCTCCGGTCATTATCGTGCACAGGCGATACTGCAGCTTCGCAGCTACGTCCGGAGCGACCACAGCGGAGTGCCCCAACCAGGTTGCACGGGACCTTAGCAAGACACAACACAAGTTTACCTGATTGGGGTCCACCGCTACCCACAGTGGACACAAAACAGGTAAACCTGTGTCATATCTCACTGGACCCGCACACACACGAGACACTCACAGTAAGGCGCGGTCTTGTAAACATTCCAGGAGCTCAATTGACTTGACTGCGAGAGTCAGGCTGCGGTGACAACGTGAGCGCAACAGCAAGGGCACAGAGGAAGTGCGGCTTCCTGTGGCACTGTACAACTAGTGACCCCACCGCCAGCAGCAGGTACTTTGGACGGTCCAAGGTTCCCGCCGCCGCCTGTGACAAGCACGCCCATCAATAAGTTGCAGCGCTTTGTTTTCAGGTCCTGTGCAGGCACAGCTTTTCAGCTTGCAAATTCAGTCTGAGCGTCTCGACACGCAACGTCAAACCCTTGATTGCGTGACGATGATCGCAACGCAACCGTAGCAAAAGGACAAACAGTCGCCAGCGCAGAAACACATAAACTCGAGCCGAGATCTGGCAGCAATAGCTGGCAACCCACCTGAACCACTGTTTGGGGCACACTCCTCTTCCCTGCCGCTGTTGTCCGAAGCGCGCTGCTGCTGCGACATTCCCACAAAATGCGGACCTACAGAGGCCGAGCCTTTCTGTCTTCAGCAAGAAGATAACGTGAAGCGGGCAATCCTGCAGATGTGCTGGACCTGTTGATATAGCGAAGGGGGCATCAACCTATCAAGCATCAGTCAACTGCCTGTTCTGCGGCGTTTGTGATTGTGTGTACTGCAGGGCATCCAACACAATCACACTGCCAGACTGAGAGCATGCATATGCCGCACAGAGGCCCCAAAGCAGTCATGGTGGATGCGGATGGAAACGAGTAGACTGTGGTGTGTCTTGGCATATCATTGACGTATCACGTCGCCGCCGGCCGGTTGACCACGGGGCACAATTAGCGCAACGAGCAGGAACCCGTACAAATTGGCTTTCTGCTTGAGTGTCAACTTGAATATAGCTGTTACGTGTCATTAGTGGCAGATGCAAGAGTTTCATGCAAGGCGGGACTGTACTGATCGCATGCTGCCTGATGGTACTGCATCTCCACACGGTACCCAACGTTTGACGATGTGCGGAAAGCCGCTGCTGTAGTTGATACCATTCATCATCCCCTTCATTCATTTCGTGACCCTCCTGTTTACAGATTCCAGCACCTCCGCTATTGCACTGCAGTGCCAGCGACACCGCAGAAGGAAGCTGCGGAATAGAAACCCCCGGGTGTGTCTGTGCGCATGTATGATGGCATGTAGGTTGCATTTGTCGGACAGCAGTGTCAACTGCATTTGAGCACGACACGGGCGGGCAATATGCGGCGCCACAACAGTACGTGACCCAGGGTGGGGGAGCAGTTGGGTGGCATGTGCATGGGGTTGGCACCTCTCTTACACTCGCTCGCCTGTCAGGTACCTCGTGATTTCTGTGCAACATGTGTCTGGTGAATGCGTTGCTGCGTCGGTCATTCCGGCAAGCTGGTCGTCGCTACTGACCGGTGTGCGCCTTCCCTGCTGCTCCGTGCTGTTGGCCCACAGGCAGAGGACTCCTTGCCCCTCTGGCCTGCCTTGCCCGCCCCGGCTGGCTGGCCCTTGCAGCATCCGCATTGCTCACCAGCCCGCAATCGCAGCGTGCACGTAGTGTACCGCTGGCCAATCTGTGACAACCTCAAAAGTTGTCGATGACGGTTGATGAGAACAGTGTTTATTTTTCCTGGACTCTTAGAGCTTCAAGAAACCTGAGACCAGGCGAGCCAGCCAGGCGCTAGCCAGCTTCGCAACGACATGATGACTGCCACCAACACCGTCACTGACCGCATGCCCGTCACCTGCCTCACCCTCAACCCGCATGCTGCTGCAGCCCTGCTGCCTGATGCTTGGCGGGTCCTGCAGAACCAGGGTAAGCGGTGACAGCGGAGACGGCGATGTTGCGTCTGCGTGCGCTGACCCACCCGCTGTGGGTGATGATGCGTCAGCCGCTGCCGCAACCGTGTGGTGGAGTTACCTGATACGCGTGGGGCCATGCAGTGAGCTTTCTGAGAGGCCGTTCAGCATGTATGCGTGTGAGGATAGGACTGCACCTGATGATGGTGAGCCTGGATGGCGAGGTGACTGGGCTGGTCTGCCGGCTGCTGCAAAACGAACAGCGGTGTGATGGTCGTCCCAAACAGTGGCTGTAGTAAGCGCGGTCTGTCAGTTGGGGCGTGTCAAAGTATCTGTGCTGGTCCAGCGGCGCTGCAAGCCTGAAGCTGAGCAGCACTCAAGAGTGTGCTGTGCGCGGTGCAGTGGCTAGTGGTGTGGGGGGTGCTGAGGACGACCACGAGCAAGGGCCGCATGCGCCGTAAGAAAGCGCATCTTTCACACCGCCACCTGTGGCAGATCTGGATGGCAAACCGCACAGCAGCGCCGTCCACGCAGCGCGTGGGCTATAGGATTGCGGCTGCGGGTGCGTGGTTGTGCCTGCGGGGACAAGCCGCATGCTGCTCATCAATTCCGCTGCTGCTCTTCATGCTTCTGCTGTCACTGCTGCTGCTGCTGCTACTGGCGCCACCAAGCTGGTTGGTTAGGTCCTGCCCTAAGCACGATAGGCACATCTGCCGGCATGTCCACTGCCGCATGACTCCTAAATGGGTGATGCCTGGCATCTGGCATGCAGCATGGGCCAGGAATCAAGGGCCAGGAATCCGAGCACCTTTGTACACTGTACGCCTCAGTCACTCGCTGCGTGACCTCAGGCTCACAACTGCTCCAGCAACTGCTGTCGAATACAAATGTGCATTGACACCTTGCCTAAGCTTGCCATTCAGGCCACCAGACTTCACTTTCGTAAGTCAGCCGATCAAGTGATCAACCAATCCCACCCGGCAATTGTCATCGTCAGTGCTTTGTCAGTGCAGGTAGGTATCCTGCTGTTCACATGACGCACAAACACATACATTGCGTGCTGCTAGGCAGCGCAACCGCACAAGGCATACCACTGCTGTTGACAGTATTTTTGGGGATTTGAGTGACTTACTGATTGGTTGATTGATTAACTTGAGATATGGTGGAGCTGCAGGCCATTACTGCGTGTCAGGCATCAGGAAAGGGGCCAGCTTGGCACGTGCATTGTGCACTACCGTACTGCATTGCGCATTGTGTGTGTTGCTAGTGATTCACGTGATGCGTGGCCACACACGCATGCAAGCAAGCAGGACATGGCAAATGCAGCAGTGAGTCTTAGGGGAGCAGAGGATTGCGTTGAGGCGGTGGCGTGACGTGGTGTGGCCTGGGAGCTGGAAGCGTGTTCAGACATCAGCGAGGTGCGGTGTCAGGTGCGGTGTGGTGCGTGTTCATGAAGCAGATATGATTTAAAACACATATACCTGAATGCCAGATTTGAGTGTCACCGTACGCCACATAAGGCCAGGTCAGCAGCGCAGTCACACATACAGGCAGGCGTGGCAAGAGCGTACAGGATGGCTGTCCGAAAGCATACGAAGCAATTAAACGTGGTGGTGTGGCAGCAGCGCCCAGCAAGCCGCTGCTGCTGTGGGGGGGCTGCAGTGCCTCGTTGGCTGTAAGCCACATACGGTACACTCCACACTAACTGCTGCGGCTTGGAGGCTCTCAGGCGAGCGATGCCTGGCGGTCATGGCGCAGGAGACGCTCGCTCTCTTGCCCACGCGGCACTACATCGTTGCCAGAATCAGCAGCACCGCCAGCGCCGCCTCCAGCCAGTCCTGGCGCCCCAGGTAGGACGCCGCGAGGATCACGACCGCCAACGCCCCCACCAGCGCTGCCCAGGACAGCCATTTCGTCGAGGACAGCCATGTTGTGCAGACCTCGTCATGGAGTGCCGGCTGTAAACCAGGGCACGAAAAGCAGCATTTGTGAATCCACAAAGTACGCAAGGCAAAATGGGCACACACAGTGGTGGTTGGTGCGCGCCTACAGACCTGTTGTGCGGGGAGTTGCTTGGATGCGCATACATTATGAGTAGCCCCATTCATTCTCACTGCTGCCCGAGGGGTTGTACGATACATAACGTTACAGCAGGAGCATGGCGGCCAGAAGCATGACTGGGCATATCAGTGTATGACTCCCAAGTTGGGCCCGTGTCCCCTGGCCCTGCTTCGTCATAACCCCCTTCTACCCACCCATTCCCCCTGCTGCCCCCTCAACTCACCCCCTTCCCCTCCCTGGCTGAATCCACCCTCGGGGGTCCAGCCCTAACGTGCTGCCAAGCCAAGCATGTGCACATGCTGGCAGCGCATGCTGACAAGCAACCCAGTAAGGGCCAGCGCAGCGTGCTCTGGTGCTAGGAGCAGTACTCAACCCCTCATCGTGCCCCGCCTCTACCGCCTCCATGCAGTCCTTGCATGCGCGCAAGGGCGGGTGCGCTGGCTCTGCCTCCATGCACCACGCTACCGCTGCAAGCCTGTCTACAGGGCCGTTCTAACAGGGTCCAGTGCTGAGCGCAAACAGCTACCGGGGCTTACCGGAACGCGTGCAATGGCGTCGTTGACGAGGGCAGGAGCGGGGGCAGGGGCGGGGGTGGGGGCAAGGGCGGGGGCAGGGGTGGCGGCGGCGGCAGGGACGGGGGGGCGCCGCTGTCCGACACGCCCTGCACGCATGCAGTATCAAGCAGCAGTTCAGATCCAGGGGCTAATGCCGGGCAGAGCCGAAGAAGGCGTTTTGCAGCAAGCAGGCACACCACAGCCAAGCCGGATCTTACTGGCATCCGGCGGTGCGCGGAGTGCGGCCAGCTCAGCACGGAGGGTCGCCACCGTTATCCTGCTGTCCGCCAATTCGGCGCTCTTGTCATCCGACTCAGCACGGAGGGTCGCCACCATTGCCTTCATTTCATCCAAGTCAACACGGGGATACTTCTTATCCTCGATAAGGTTAAGCACCCTGACGCGGTGTTGCTGCTTGTCCTTCGTCAGAGTTTCCACCTGGGCGGAGAGCTTATCCACCTTCCTAGCCTTGTCGCGCGCGTCTTCGCGGAGGGCCGCCAACTCGGTCAAGACTTGCTCTGGCACGTGTGAGAACACAAGCATGTAAACACTTGGCGTAATTCCAAACTCTCACGCATCACATAGCCAGGCATGTACACGTGTTGACAGCAATGAGAATGCCTGATTGTTGGCATGGGCATGGGCGTACGAGGATGTATGTGTGCGGTGGTGGGGATACGGCGGCGCGTGGTGGGGGTTGGCAGCAACATTGAAGGTGGTGCTGGAAAGAGAGGGAGGTGCGTGATGTGAAGGAGGTAACGCACAGCCAGTTTGTACCACCTTGCTGACCGCTGCCATATCGAGAGTGCATTGTGACACGGCACGACGTGCCCGGCGGAGTGCTCATGACAAGCTTCAATGCGGCGCCTTAAACTGTCTCCCGCGTGTCACCTCACTCCTTGAGCTGCTTTGGCTCACACACTCACGGTTCTATCTACACGCCACCCTCCCCTGCGTTTCCCCTGCGTTTCCCCTGGTCCTCACTTTCCTTGCGCTGCCTGTGGCACTGCATGCTGACAGGGAGCGAACGAGGGGAGGATGTAGAGCTCACCAACCATGTTGCCATTTTCCTTGCTTACGCAACCTAACCCCCGCCTACTGCTGTCTTCCAAGGGAAGACCCACATCAGGGTGCGGCAGTGTTAACTTTTGTATGCGCACTACCTGGCAGGTCACGCCGCCAAGGTCATGCCATGCAGCTGCGCTCGCTCTGACTTGCTGCCCGCAATCTGCCCGCACCCCAGTTTCGCCATCCGTTGACTGGCTGATCACCACGGCATCACCAAGGAATGATTTCCAGTTCCCGGTGCAACACTCTGTACTGCAAACTGCATGACTCACCGCTGGCCACAACGTTGGCGCGCTGGCCTCTGCGCGCACAAAGAGAGCAAGAGAGCATGTGCAGCCGGTGTCAAGCTTAGGCAGTCGGGACGATAGACCCAGTTTGCTGCTGCAAATCAAATAGCGTGCACAGGACTGCACAGTCTCCAGCGTAGCTTGAGCTGCAGCAGAGCTGCAGGTCAACCAAGGCTGTGCCACAACCTGGTTGCACAGAACCTTGGCAAGGCATGACACAGGTAGGTTCACCGGCTTGGGGTCCACTGCTCCCCGCCGTCATGTCTCGCCTGCCTGCTGCACACACGCACGCACGACGGCGCGCTCAGTAACACACACGGCCTTGTAGAGGTTGCGGGAGCTCTCACTCTCGGCTGTGGTGCGACTTGACAAGAGGCAGACTAGCTGCGGTGACAGCGTAAGCGCAACAGCAAGGCCACAGAGGAAGTGCGCTGGTTCCTCTGCTGGCAGTGCACAGGTAGTGACCCCACGCACCGGCGTCCGCAGGTGCTCCTGACAGTCCAAGGTTGCCTCCACCGCCTGTGAGGCATGCCCATCAATACCTTGCAGCGTATCATATGCATGCCAGGTGCTTGTGAACGCACTCCTTCTGCTTGCCAAGTCTGAAGCGCCGCGACCCAGCAGGACTATGGCCGCGCCGGTAGCACAAGGACAAACAAACAGTCGCCAGTGCAGAAACGTAGCGAAACGAGCAGAGATTAGCTGGAAACCCACCTGGAACACTTTGTGGGGCATATCCCACAACGCACTTGTCACTGCTGTCCGACGCGTCCGGCTGCTGCTGCATCTGTGACAAAAACTGCAGACCTGGCGGGCGGCCTGCTGTTGCTGCTGAACCGCTTAGGAAGCAGAGAGCGCAAAGCAGGCAAAACCAGCAGGGCCACTACTGGGCGCTGATATTTCAGTAAAATGCGCACAAAGCAAAGGGGGCATCAATCACCAACCTGCATCAATCAGGCAGTCCTGACAATGAATGCACTACACTGCTAGAGCATGAACGTGCCGTGCCGCACAGAGGCCCCAAACCAGGCATGGCCACAACTTACTTGGTGAACGAATGCCCACGCCCATCACTTTGACGGGTTACCATTTACTATGGATGATTAGCTATTTGATTAGTCTTTTCATAATACTGTACGCAACCCCCATGTATTAGTGCAAGGAACACGCGTGCGCCGTGCACTTACAGCTAACCTTCATGAAGGCACATACACCCTCACCTACATAGACGCATCCTTGCGTGGTCAACTGTCAAGTGCGTGAACAGACCCCAACCTGAGCTTTGCATCGCCCCCAGCACATACACACACACCTGCTTGCTTGCATTCCCTACCTGATCCCTGCCCCAACATGCTCACAAGCGACAAGAAACCAATGCGGGCTGAGGCATCTGCCCCTTTGTATTCTTACGCCCTGGGCAGTACAGCGAAATCGGCTTGCGCTCGCAACGGGTGAACGGGCCAATTGTTCGTGGGCGCATCATCTTGAAAGCTGCGATGTCAGTCAAGAAGAATCTTGAGGCGGAGTATCACGCCGAGCATCGCCATGTGCCAGGTTAGCACCGCCGCGCGCCGCCAGCCGTGGCAATCCATGTCAGTCACTGCTCCTTCTTGGATTCGGCCTGCAAGCCATGGAACAAAAGGAACCTGTGTGTATCCACAGGTGGGTAAACTGTAAAGCATAACCAACATGCAGACTGATGGGCGGATGCCCAAGCCCGCATTCCTAGGCAGGGGCGGGGGCATGGGCGGGGGCGCGGGTTGCGGCAAGGTACACACACGAGGGATGGCCAGCGAGGAGAGATGCAGGGCCGCGGGTCATGACGGCCGGGGCCGGCGTGGCCCCGGTGGCATCAGCATCCTAGGCAGGCTGCTGGCCGGCTTGTGCGAGTTGCGTGTGCACCGTGCGATTGACATGTGCATGCATCACTAGCATATGCCATCTGTGCCATCAAGTCGGACACATGCATGTCCCAACCATCAAAGCTTTGCCGTTGCGCCCTTGGCTTGCTAGCTTTGCAGTTCTGGCGGCCGCTGTCACTGTCGGTATCGTCGGCCGCTGTCATTGTCGGTTCCGGCGGCCGCTGTCACTGGCGATGATCCGGTACAGCAAGCCCGGCTGAAAACGGTGGATGCTCATGGCAACACATCACATCTGGCCCAAATGCGCCCTTGACGCCCCTGCGCGCCCTTCCGTCTCCTACTTCCTAGCTCTCGTCCCCTATCTGCACTTCCGCGCCAGCCAGCAAGCGCATGGCATTCTGGCCACTTGCCGCACGTCTTGCCTGGTGCAAATAACCCACAATGTCTCAGCGTTCGCATGCCCTGCTGGAAGGCCCCTCCCCCTCCAATCATGGAAAACCGGCTTGCGCATCTGCCCCTTTACCATGCACACTCATAGCTTTGCATCTTACCAGAAAGTGCGCATGGGCGTCACTGACGGGAGTGGGGAAGCGTCCCGGGTCGCCATTTCCTGCATGCATACCAAACAGCAACGCATGAGCTGAGGCAGGACACGGGCTCAGAAGGCCCATGGCAACAACCAGATACGCTACAGCCAAATCCAAATCCAAATCTTACCAGCATCCGCTGGTGCACGGGATGCGGCCATAGCAGCGCGGAGGGCCGCGTTCTCTGCGTCTGCCGCCCGCAACCTGGCATGGAGGTCCTCCATCTTTCTCTTACACGTAGCACGGAGGTCTTCCAGCTTCTCCTCAGATGCAGCGCGGAAGTCATCAAGCTTCTTGTCATGCGCAGCGCGCAGGTCGTCCAGCTTCTTTCCAGACTCGGCGCGCAGGTCGTCCAGCTTCTTCTCATATGCAGCGCGGAGATTGTCCAGCTTCTTGTCATGCGCAGCGCAGAGGGCGTCTCGCTTCTCCTCAGACGCCTTGCGGAGGTCGTCCAGTTTCTTCCCGTACGCAGCATGAAGGTCCGCCATGTCCTTTTCAAACGCCTCGCGGAGGGCCGCCTTGGCGCGCACTACCGCCAAGTCCACCCCGACGACCTGAGGCTCAGCGCGGACACGGAGGGTTGCCCACTCCATTAAGTCTCCCACTGCATGTGAACACAATCGAGGCTTTGTGTTAAGCAAAACATTTTTAGCAAATGATGTTTTGCAGGTTGGCACGCGTGGCTGTGGATGCAAGCACAATCTCTGTTTTCAGGTTGCATTTAACCTACGGTGGGATACTGGGACTACATGTGTTTTGGCAAGTCGGTTTTGCTGGAATGCTTGGGTTTGGGTCAGGCAGCACAGCAGTTGTACATGGGCCCGCATGGCTCACGAGCTGCAGAACAACACAAATCTATCATGCAAAATTGACACAAGTACGGCCCGCTGACGCGGGCGTCCCCGAACTTCGGCATGTATGTGTGCAATGACCATGTGTAGACGTGCAGGCGTGCTGCGCGACGGTTGTGGCCTGGCCTGCCATGTTGTGCGTGGTCAGTCCAAGTGCTGGCTGGAAGGCATGCATTGCAGGCTTGAAATGCAGGGATGCATCAAGCTGAACGTGTGTGAGCCTTAGCAAGCGCTATAGGCTGCACGCTTGCGCAGCAAACGAGGCGGTGAACAGGGGCGCCGAGCACCAGGGGCATGCTGTGCATCACGTGGCTTGCTAAAAAACTGACAGGGTCGTCATGCAAAGGCTGGCTCTATTGTCAGTGGCAGCGCTGTGCGTTTGTTCGTTACGCATGACAGACTTTGCTTGCAGGCTTGACACCATGCATGGACGCTGATGTGAGTGGGTGTGCGTTTGCAAGCATGGCGAGGCTGTTACCGCAAGCAGGGGTCTGAATGCAGCCCTAAGGGGGGACTTGAGGGGGGGCCTTGATGAGAATGGGCCCACGGGCTGATCGCGTCACAAAGGCAGTATGCTGCAGCTCTACGGGTGACCTGTTGACGAGCGCTACTGCTGCAGCGCTTTCCGCCGGCATGCGAGCTGTATGTGCCGTTCGTTCAGGCAGGGCTTTCAGCAGGCAGGAGCGAGGTAGCTTGCAAACTCTGGAACTTTCCAGAACTGTCTCTAGCAGACTGCACCCAGTTCCTCCTGTGGTTCAGCTTCTGCTCGTCTGGCTCTCATAGCCCACGCTGGGGTGGCCAGCAGGTCGCGGGCCAATGTCTGAGTTTCCTTCAGGTTAGCTGGGCAGACCACAACATTCCTCCCTCCCCCCCCCCACGTGCAGGTATAGATTAGCTTGAACTGTATGTTGAAAAGTTTCAAAACCCATCCCACCCAGAACCCAAGGCAGCGCTTCAGCTTGTGTGATCAGTGTAGTTCGAGGCGGAACTCTAAGCTCAAGATTAGCTCAAGTCCATCGCCACCATTCAAGTCATGCGCCGTGCACAAGGGGGAGGGCTGGGGGAGGGCCTGCAGTTTGCAGTGCAGCTGAGCCACAAACAAGGCTGAGTCACAGCCAAGTAGCAAAGCAGCTTGGAGAGGCACGGCACAGGTTTACCTGCTTGAGGTTCACTGCTGTCCGCAGCCCCTGCACAAATAAACCCGCACACCCCGCACACGACGGTGCTTCTTAGTGATTCATTCTTGATTTCAGAAGCTCCTCTGTTGCGAAGTGACAAGGGTCAGGCAACGGTGCAAATGTAAGCACAACAGCAAGGACACAGAGGACGTGCTGCTTCCGCTACAACTGTGCACCCACCGCCAGATACTTCGAATCCAAGGTTGCCTCCAGCGCCTGTAACAAGCGCACGCAATGCAAGTTGCAGTGTCAAGCCTTTTATCAAGGCACTGCTTCAGCTTGCCAATTCGAGAGCCCGACACGCAAGAAACGCAGGACCAAGGCAAGCACAGTTGCTTCCCACAGCAGTGACAGCGGGAGCGCCGTGGCACGCAACAACGCAGAACGGAAACTAAAGAACGACAGTTGCCAGTGCAGGAATATGGCAAATTTAGCCGAGATGTCAGCATCGAAAGCTGGAAACACACCTGACTCGTGTTGTGGGACATCCACCACAACGTGTTTACCACTGTTGTCTGACGTGTCACACTCCTGATGCGCCATGTTAACAGACAAGAAGCCCTGAGTGTCTAGGAAGCAGACAACGTGAAGCAGGAGAACCACAGAACCACGTGCTGTTTAAGTAAAAAGATAACAAAGCTAGGGAAGGGCCCCAACTGCTATATGCTATACGTGGATGGACAGCCAGATACAACCGGCTCAGCGGCACAAAGAAGCATATATGCAAGCAGCCCACTCCATTCTAACTGCAGCCACAAAGTGGTCCGGCCCCTGGATGCACCATTGTGGGGTCCTGCAAACTGTGGTGCTCAGGTCCGCGACCATCACCGTGCGTGCTGGTGGGCAAGCCATGTGCATGCGAACAGGCAGGCAGGCAGGCAGGGTGCATTCGGGCAGGCACGCCACGTGCGTACCGGTGGCCAGGCAACGAAGCCGCTTGCATGCGTGCGTGCGTGAGGATGGGCAAGCAGTCAGGCATACCAACTGTGTGGGTGGACATGCAGGCAGGCGCGTGTGCAGTCGTGCGGTTGGGCTGTGTGCGTGCGTGTGTGCAGCTGAGCGTGAGCGTGCGGGCAGGTCTGGACTCTGTAGACTGAGGAGGATGTGAACGGATGCTCAATGGCTGCCACTTGTCAGTGTGTGGCTGCAGCTAGGAGCGCGGACTGGCAATGTCGTGGCAGTGCTGCCAGAACTTCCGCGAACTTGCGCTGTGGACCTTGCATTGGTTGATGACGTGAATATGCATCCGAGGACTGGGCTAATGTTTGACACACCAATTGTCTTTGCATCTGTTGCATCTGTTGAACCAGGGTATCAGCAGCTGGGTGCTTGCAAGCCCTTGCTGGCATCCTCCCTGGCGGAACGCAGCCAATTACCGAGTGATGCAACATCACTGTTATGTTGTGCGCTGTGCACCTTTCATGCAGCTGTATGCACACACGCAATCCAGCTGGCAAATCCATGAAACGCACGCATGCGACTGTGCACTTGATGTGGGTCGCTGCCAGACCTACGCTTACAGGCGTGCACTGAGGCCACACCAGCACACGCAACGCCCACAACCACAGCATCAGCCCTGCTAGCCCTGCCATACGTCCAACATCAAGGGGTTGCATCAACAAGCCAGCTGCGCATGACTGGTAATGAGTCAGTGCAAATGCCGGGCGGTCGCTCCCTGTCATAGCAAGGCACTGTGGATGGCACGCACGTGTGAGGCACTGCCTGAGCACAGTAGCGAGCCCTCTCAGTTGTGCACTCCATGACTCTTACAGCCTTAGCTCGATCGCGCAAGTTTCCCTTCCAATTTCCAAACCTATTCAGTTGCTCCTGATTGGCTATCCATTGCTCATGAATACGGCATTGACTGTCAAATAGGTATTAGCAGGAACAGGCGAGAAGGTCCATGAAATCGATTGCAGGCAAGCGTATGATACCAGTCGCGATGGGCACGTCTGACCACGTTCACGCCTATGCTGACGTTGCCCATGAATGCACACCTTGCATGCCTTGCTTGGCTACCGCAAATGGATCAGGTGTTACATTGAACTAAACCCGCGCGGAAAGCATGCGGCGTTGGCGCACATACTGGCCACGCGGAAACACGTCATGCAGCATACATTTCACCAACGCCTGAAAGCTAAACAAATACCCACTACTAGCATCGTTGTTCACGATTGGGTGCAGCAGCAGAGCTGCGCCTTACACCACGGAGATGTTGCTGCTGGGGTATGAGTGAGGCAGCAGGCGGGCGCTCGTACCGCTGGCGCCCACACCCGCCACGCCGGACCCCGCCACCGCGCCGCCGCCGGCTGCGCCGCCCCCCGGCGCCGCGGGGCTCACCCCCGTGACGCTCGCGCCGCTGCCGCTGCCGGCAGCGGCCGCCCAGCCTGGCCCCAGCACTCCATCCAGCAGGTGCCTTCGCTCCTCCTTGGTGTGGAGCGGCAGGAACCAACGCAGCTTGCTGCGCACCATTGGCAAGCACAGCAATCAAGCACAGCAGTGGGCAGGCGGCAGCAGAACAAGCATTGTGAGCCCACGCACGAACAAGGAAGTGGAGCGGCAGGAACCAGCGCACCTTGCTGCGCACGCTTGGCAAGCACGGCAATTAAGCACAGCAGTGGGCAGGTGGCGGCAGAACAAGCATTGTGAATTTTTCTCACTTGGGCACTTTGTGAGCCCACGCATGAACAAGGAAGCAGGCTGATGCAGCTGCGCTCAACCATCAACTTGGCAAGGACATGCTCGTTTGCAACACTGTGCATGCACCGATGCACTGTTTGCACAATGCTTTCAAGTCGGCCAGGCTTCGTGCTGCAGCACCAGCATGACATAGTGGTGGGAAGGCAACGGTGCCAACGCACTTGCGCCCGAAGGTCTCCTCAAAGTTCCTCCTGGAGCCCTTGTTGTACGGCCAGGGGTGACACCTGCACACGCGCATGCAGCGGGGGTGTATATGCATACTTGAAACTAGCTACCAGCACTGTCCGCTGCCTGCCACCACACCATCCCGTCAATCCCTGTCACCTGATATGCAACGCTATAATCCCTGCCAGCAGCGCTGCAGGCTGAGTGCAAGCTGCCCAGGATTGCTGTCCTGCCTTGCTGTGCACGCATGCGGCCACACACGTGTGCACTCACATGCATGTAGCACATGCATCGTCAGCTGCAGTCTCTATCCTTACGCATATGCACACCGCACGGCCCCATGGCAATTACGCTACGCCACGCCAACCTCTTCCTGATACCGTGCACATGCATGCGCACGCTCCTCCACGCCCCACCGCAGCCCGCCTATGATACGACCTGACCCGGCTCTGATGCCGCCGCCGCACCCAGGCGCCCGCACCTGTCCTTCTCGTACATCTCAATGGTGGTGTAGTTGGTGAGCAGCAGCTGGCCGTGCATGATGAGGAAGCCGGCCAGGCTGACGGAGAAGGCGCCGCTGAGGATTGCCACCACAAACACAAGCGGACCCCTGCACACATGCACACGCACACGCATGCATGCTCAGCCACGCTTACGCCTGCGTGTACTTCATGTGTCGATAGCGCAAGCGCATCAAGGCATGCAGGCTCAAGCATGCAAGAGGAGAAGCACGTGGTACAACATGTCGAGCCACACACAGCGGTGTGTGATGCAGCTGCAGTTGCAAGCAGGGGCGGCGCACGCGCATTCCGTGTCAACACTCCCACCCTCCACCGTCCTCAGCACAATCTGTGGCCCAGCGTTCCGACAACCATAGGGACAGGGACCGTGTGTGCAAGTGGTCATCCCCCCCGGTCCCTGTCCCGCAGTGTGATTCCCGTTAATCTGTGCAGTGCAGCGTGCAGTGTGCATATGTGCAAGGATTGGACCGTGTATTTGAGTTACTTGCTTCCCGTGTGGGCCGTGTGTACATGCGACGCAGAGGGTGGCGGGGCAAGCAGGCACACCAGGCACAACACTCACTGGAAGCCCGGCATGTGGCTCTTGAACATGTCTATGGTGGGGCGTATCAGCACCAGCAGCGCCAGCAGCGAACCCCACATCGCGTAGAAGAGGAAGAGCAGGAACGCCTGCGGCCATGCATAGGATGCACGTTGCACCATTAGCTCCACCCACACTGCCATCATTCTCACTGGTATAGTGATGTTCCCGTAAGCAGTGTAAGGGCCTTTTCACACTAGGAGGCAAACTCGACATTTGACCCCAAAATTTGCCCCAAGGGGCTTTCACACGTTTTATGTTAGGGTCAAATGTGGTGGGGGGGGCAAATGTCAAAATCTGACCCCCCCAAAAACGTCAAGGTAAAAGGTCACAGTTGATACCAGCAGTGGGCTCCCAGTCTGAAAATATGAGGGGGCAAAACGCATGAAGGGGCTGAGCACAGGCCTGAACAGGAGGGTGGCTTCATCCCGCGGCAGTGGCGGGACCCAGGATGTCGGACACAGGATTCGGCTTGAGCACGCAATGGTGTTGTGCAAGCCATCACGCCCCACGACCTTTGCTGTTGCACCGTGTTACGTCCTTCTGGTGGTGGGTCAGTAGCCTCCCAGAAGGGAAAAGAGTGTCGGTGCGTGCACACATGATGCTGATGCATTCAGTCCTTTTCCCCGCATCGCCCTCGTATTGACCCTTGCTGGCATGCTTCGCAATCTCAGCCACAAACGCATGAGGAAACCTACATCCTGAAATGTGGCGCTGAGTGGTGCCATGAAGCTGCACGCCTGGACCCTGCATCCCTGTACCGCAGTGTTGCTGTACTGCTTATGCCACCTTCTGCTTGCCACCTAGCCCTCCCACACTTTCCCTTGACCAGTTGACAACACGCGCCAAGCGAGCGCGCGGGCTGCTGATGAGCGCAGAGCAATGCCCGGTGCACGGACCGCGTGCGTAGATTGTCCCTCAGAATGGCGTACTGTCGATCAGCTCGGCGTTGTGCGGACGCTGCCAACCATGCATGAGTGCGGGCCTTGCTTCAGCCTATGCAGAGCCTTATCCCCCAATCCCAATCCGGTGACAAGCAGGCTCCTGCCGAAGCATCTGGGTGTGTCTGTGTCACATACTCACATGGTTCATGTTGCAGACTGCACCACACCACAAAGTACGGTATTGGAACTACAGTACAAACTTCAGTACGACAACCATGCATTAGTTAAACCTTAACTACCGTATGCTTCCCTATTCGCACCTTGTAATTGAGCAGGCCAACGCAGTTGACAAGCCATATACAGTAGTGGTCCATCTTGAGGATGCACCGCCCGGTGACGCTGCAATGATGCGCCCGCTCCGGCTTCCACGCTTGGCAGTGCTTGCAGTACCGGGGCCTGCAGCACCACGGAACCAACCAGCCAAAGCGCAATCAGCAGGGTGTCAGCGTGCGCGCATGCTTCCCTTGACCTTGCTGCCGCATTCCTGCTGTGTTCCTGCTTATGCGCACGGGCATCATGCATCAGACACACTACAATTGCTTTGTATCCGGCCAACCATCCACTGATGGCCTGTCAGGAGATTGTATGCCTATCCAACCTAAGAATCCTGCAAACGGGGATGCATGGGTGTACGGCGCAGGGGGTGCAGCACTGCCGCAGCAATACCGCATGCGCATGCGTATGCATGTCCAAGCATTGGGGTTCTGGCATCGGCTGGTGTTCGGCGCGTGCACCGACGGACCAGCGATGCACACTGCGCATCCGCAAAATGCCATCGCCACCGGTGCAGCTCTGGAGCCGGCCATCACACTGCGCTCGCTCCGCATTCCGCATGCCATCAATACGTTTGAGTGTGAAACGTGCATGCATGGGCAGGATCTCAGCAAATGTTGCAGCGCCACACCCTGCTTGTGGGCATGGCGCAGCACAGCGTGGACGGCGCGAGCTAGCGCCGCGCTGGCCCTCAACGAGCCGCCACTGCAGGCAGCATACCTTCGTGGGTCACGGCGGTCGTGATAGTAGTTGCTGTACATAAGGCGCTCCAGCTCAACGCGTGCTTGCTGCAGGAAGGTAAGCAGGTGACACATATCAGCATATGCAAACGCTGGGCCACGTGTGCCACATGGTGAGCATGACTGCTGAACACAAAAGCGTATCGTTAATGATGACAGATAAGGTAGATGCTTTCTTGTCACTGCCCAACCCAAAACCAAGCGGGACACGATCGCTCGGCAGTGGGGTGTTGCGAGGCGGAGCGCCATACGCCCGCACCTGTTCGTCAGCAAAGCCGTGCCAACCCACGGGCACCTTCCCTGGGTCAGTGACAACAGCTGCCAAGTAGCTCCAAATCACCATAACCATCTGCACACCAAAGCACACACGATGCAACACCGTTCAGTGTGTGGCGACGACGAGGCGCCCAAGAGTATCACGCTTCCAAGGCCCAGACTGGCAAGCGCTTTGACAGCCACAGGCCAGCCCAAAGCGAAACCCAGGCAAGCAGAGCTGATGCGTATGGCGAAACAGTGCTGCAGCTGGGCTCACCAAGGCCGTGAAGACGATGCATACAAGCAGCGAACCCACCCCCGCCAAGGGCTTGCTACCCATATGCAACACCTTTGGTCCATAGGTCAGCGGGACGACTGCCAGGTAAATTACCGATGCAAGTCCAAGCACGAGAAGCACCTGCAATTGAGAAACGGACGAAGCGCAGGGGCAAAGCATATAAAGGTTCATACGGCATCGCCACTGCGCAGTCCTGCAAGCGTTACGCAGCGAAGAGAAACTAAATAAGACAAGCCTCAGGTAAGCAAGTGTCGGTCTGATAGAGCGCAGGTTGAGAGCCAGCTTGACCAGGCAGACAGGTCCCTGTGACAACCCGCAACTGAACTTGCTCTGGGGACAGGTCGGGGCCTTAAACACTCACCATGATATTACCCAACAGGGTCAACACTTTGCAATACTGAAACAAGTTCAGAAACCTGCCGACACCAACGGACGGGGGGCCTCCACCGATAGACGAGGAAGCCGTGGCAGGCATTTTCTCCTTCGGCTTGGCTGTCTTCATCCCGCAGGACCGCAGGGGTGCAGTCTGACCGGAATTCAGCCAGGCCAAACCTGCACTTGATTTCTGGTTGGCTGTGGTCCAGTGTTCCGATCAGTGAGGCGTGTCGAAGAGGCCACGCGCAATAATGGTTCACGGTGTTGCGCACCGTCCTGTCCCGCCTGAGCACACCCCTGGTGTGCAGTGAGGGTGTCAAGGCAGAGTCTTGACAGATTGGAGTCTCTAAGCTGCAACTAGCGTACAGGTTGTGGTCACGTTGTTTGCACTTCAGGGCACTCAAGGTGGTTCATTAGTGCAAGTGGTGAACAGACCAACAGTGTGTAGAGCGGTAACTAGTATCCCCTGCACCTTTCCTTCGCAGGGGTCACTGCAGCATTTCATTTCAGCTCAGGACTTCACACCCCAGTCAGCAATGCAAGAGGACGACAGTGTATTGGGAATGCAGTTGGAATGGACCAACCCGCCGTGTGACGCCAGGTCTGATGGTCCAACAACCGGTTATACTTCGATCGCAACCAACATCTATGCTCATGGTCGCTCGCTCCTCAGGTTTACTGCTTTTCAATTTCTGGTCTCTCTTGACTTTGCCAACTCCAGTTTGAGGGTTCGTCTGTACTACCCGACGTCAGGTGCTGTTCGCGCTAGGCTTATCTTTCAGCAGCGGCGCAGCGTCACACCCATCATCCTTCGTCAACGTCAAGAGAAGAACCCTTTTGCTCCGTAGAAAACCACGACTCCATCTAGAGATATAAAAGTCCACATACCGCTGTTGAGGTCGTCACAATTGCTGGAGCGTGACACAGGTTGCAGGTCGTGCAGCGCACCAGCAGCCTGTTTCCCAGGCTCCACGTGCCACCACAAGGGCACGCGTGGCGTGCAAGAGCGCCTCGAAGGAGCGCAGTGAAATTTGGCTCACAGGCAGCGGACGCTTGGCTGTACATGTTGGCGCAGGGAATGGACGTGTATCAACAGAACAGCACTCTAACGGATGACCAGGACCAGCCGTTGCTGGATGAGGATGTGTACAAGACGACCAGCAGCGAAGACCTGGTAGTGTTGCGTCGCGTCCAGCTCTACAAGACACACTTCATTACATACCATGACTTCCAGCGCAACCCTCAGAACAAGAGGGAGTGGCTTCTGGATAGGCGCTGTGAACTGCAGCCGGCCAGTGCGAGCGAAATCCGGGAGCCCTCGCTCAAAACGGTCCGACCTCCCGGCACATGGACTCTCACAGCGATGATCAAGTCAACTGGTCCCACTCAGGAACTGGTGAGTGTGCGTGCATGCTGAACTCTCTCTCAGGCAAGCTGTCAGGCAGCCCTACTATCTTTGATTGGACCAGGCCTGTTTGACCTCTTTCACTACACGGGGGTCGACTGCACTTCTGCGGCCAGACTGCCGACGTTTGCCTGCTGTGCTTATGTTGCCCATGGGGATGGTTAGCCCTTGTGACGCCAAGGTGCTTCACGCCTTAAGAACAGGCGCTCGAGCTGCATCGCTGTCGAGACCACATACCTGCACTTGCGCACACGATTCTCAGGGCAGTATGCTGACCACGGACACCTGGGCAACCAGGCATACTGACTTTGCTGACATTTGTATACCTGAATATGCTTGCCTGAACTCGCCTGCCCGCAGTACATGTTCACCATCCTCTGGCCGCTACGCTGGACCACCAACGGCTACTCATCCTTCACCTTTGGATTCCGCACGCCCGAGGAGGCCCGCCACTGGCATTCTCGCATGCAGGAATGCATCACACAGCTGAGGCGTGAGGAACCTGCAGGGGTTGGTGGCCAACTGCTGAGTTCGCGAGCATCGTCCTCAGGCTCGCGCAGCAAGGCTCCTCAGGGCAAAAGCCCAAGCAAGCCTGGCCAAGACGTGAGTGGGTTGCGAGTGTGGTATGGCCAGATGTAAGCCTGCGTATGCTGCTTGCACACGTTAGCTTCGGAGCAGGTCACACCCTTGGGAGTGGAAATGGTTGGCAGCGCGTTGGAGATGCGTGTTGGAGGCCTCACAACACCCAAACGGTTTAGTTTGCCTATGCCATTAGACGTCTTTTGACATCTCACAGCCAGCTCAACTTGTCTGGTGCCACAACCCTTGCTTGCGGATGACGCCTTGACGGGCTGGCGCTGACAGCCTGCCGTGCCCGTTGCATCGTGCAGTTACGCGGAACGTCCAGTGTGAGGGAGGGGCCCACCCAGGCAGCCATGACGGAGCAGTTGACACGGCAGTCAACATACAACGGCTCAATGTCAGGCGCGCCGCAGCCTGTGTCGGTTGCTGGTAAGCCCTTGTCTGTGCCGCTCAGCAGTTGCGAGACTGTGGGTGGTGCCTTGGGGCAACCAGAGTCGATGGCATCCTTATTCAGGGAAGCACGAGCAAGGCTGGAACGTGCATGATAGGCAAGAATGGGTGCGGGGCAAGGCCGTGACTACGTTTTTACACGTCGACACACGGTGAAAGCTGTCCATGACGTATTACGCTGTCAGCCAGGTATCTTTAGGTATATCTTACCTGATGCGCCTTGGCGGAATCCCTGGTGAGTAACTGAGGCGCCCCCCACTTGCATGTACCCCCTCACCCAGCAGACATGTCAGCGCAGCCGCCAGGCGCGGCTAAGGGCTTGGCGGCGCCCTTGGCGAATGGCAGCGGCAGCGTTCCTTACGCGGCCAGCCCCTCCCCGGATTCCGATGAGGACGAGGCTGAGGGGGAGATGATGGGGGGCGGCGGCATGCCGGGCTTGCCGCCGCCAAACGGCTGTGGATCGATGCCTCCTGGCGGGGGCGCCGGCATGCCGATGCCGATGCACGGCCGGCCGCGCACCAACCACAGCTCCGACGTGCAGCAGGCCGCGCGGCGCTGGGTGCCTTTCAAGCACGTGAGTGGCAGCTCAGCAGCGCTCGCTGCCTAATAAGCTGGATACATAGCCACTCATGCCAGCATGTCTTTAGGCAGGCAGGCGGACTGGCCATACGGTATCAGCAGGAGCGTCATCGTTGATGTGGCAGCCTGAGTAACTGTCTGTGCATGGCGTTGTTGCAGCTGTGTCATTGCATGGAGGATACTGCACCGCATGGAACTCGCCGTTCACACCGTACAAGCACCCAAGCGCGTGTGATGCTTGTTTGGCTGATCTGATGGTGCTTACCCGTTGCACACCTGTGTTGTGTTTGCGCACTGATGTGTTTGTGTGTTGCTTTGTTGCGCGGCGCAGCGCCACGGCATGGCGGTGTATCGCCACAATGACTCGCCCGACGAGGACAAAGCGTATGGCTACGGCGTTGGAGGTAAGGCGAGGAACCGGTCCATGACTGTGCAGGAAGTGGTGGTGAGGGGGCGTGCAGTGTACTGGTGTGCGATTGAGGGTGAGTGTCTCCGGGAGTCGGGCGGGGGCTCCGCTCCGCACATGCACAAATGCCGCCGATAAAAGTGTGCACACAAACCTTCAAACCCGACTTCGTTACAAGGTGCCCTTGCAGCGCCCCTCTCACGCTTGCAAGGGCGCCTTGTGTCGAGCTCGGGTTTGAAGGTTTGTGTGCACACTTTTATCGGCGGCATTTGTGCACGTGCGGGGCGTGGCTCGCCACTCATAGTTGCGCCCCAAATTTCCTTGCGGTTCGGGGACAACCCGCATTCGGGCGCACCCCTCACCTGTGCATATGCATGTGCGCCCCCTTGTGCGCATGAGTGCCACGCCTGCCTGCCTGCACGCCATTGCGTGAAGTGAGGGCGACGCGCTTGGGGCGCTTGGGAGACATTTAAAACATGTGTGACTTGCGATTGTGTGCATGCGCTGCGCAGGCGAGTTCATGGTGTCCACGGTGGTGCGTGGCTCGCCAACATTCTGCCGCAACGTGCTGCTGTGCAGTTCGGGTAAGCTGGCCGGCGGATCGCCACGCGTGCATGCATGTGCATGTCCGCATGTTCGCATGCGCTCTGCAAGCCATCCTGTGTCCCTGCCTGCCTGGCTTGCATCCAGCCTTGCATGAGCTACCCGCAGCCTCAAGGGAGGGCCTGCATGCACGCCAGCTGCTGTGCTTATCCTCGACACACACAATGCATCAACAGGACCTTGACATGCACGTGCACCTTGCATGCATGTCTCCGTGGGTGGATCAAGAGTGTTCTTGAGCGCACTTCTGTGCATGCCTGTGCCAAGCAATTGCCTTGATGTTCATCGTGCATGTGGTAACCGCCAGCCTGTCGTGTGTGTGTTGTTGACTGTCTGCATCTGGCGTGTTGCTGCTGCTGCAGGCAACACGTCCATCTTGGGCCCAGCGCAGGAGGTTGAGGTGCTGTCGGCGCGCTGCCAGGGCCAAGGTGGGCGGCGCATGCATGCATCACTGCATGGCGTGAGGGCCGGCATGATGTGTGAGGGCCACTGTCCAGGCTTGCTGTGTGAGCGCCACATTCTATCCTGCTGCCCGGGCTGAGGATGCCAGCAGGGTGGCAGCGTCCTGTCAGCGTTCCTGCCACGCTGCATTTACCACCCTGTGCATAACACCCACCTTGATGGGCCATTGAGGCAGCTGGACACAGGCAGCCGGGAGGATTATGTGCGCATGCGCTGCGGGGTCCGTCCCTCGTCAGCTGGGCTGCACCCTTGCTGTTTGCCTTGCGCGCTTGCAAGTGCAAGCAGCGCTTGGCTGTGAGTTCGTGCAGCGGCGGCATCGCGCGCCAAAAACCTGTGTGAGTGGCGCGAGTGTGATGATTAGTTGAGCCGCCGTGGACTGCCTGGTTGCCATGCAGGCAAGGAGATTGTGCGCATCGTGCTTGGCGGCATGGGCTTGGCGGGCATGGTGTGTGCGCCGCGTGAGGTCATTCTGGAGACCATCGTCAAGGTGCGGGGGAGGGGAGCCGCTGGTAGCTGGCCAGTGCGGTGCAGTCAGTAGCAGCAGGCGTACAGGCTCAGCGCATGCACAGTCAGCAGCAGCAGCAGGGCGTGGTGGTTGTGGGTGCTGGCAGGAGGGGGTCTTGCGTTGAGTGATGAAGGAGACGTCGAGGGACGGGGGAGGATAGCTGTATGTGCGGCCAGCTATGCGCAAGGAAGTATTCCAGGGAGGCTGCACATGTGACGCATTCGGGATACCAGAGATTGGAGACACATTCTGAGATGCTCAACGTGATGTTTGATTATGATATATTGCTTATAGTAATGTACGTCCACATTAGGGTATGCCACGTGCTCAGATGTGGGCACTGCATGCAGTGAGGTGCTGCATACAGTGCTAACCCTCTGCTGCCTGTTTGGTGTGGATTGAAACACCTTGGGGCTGCGCTGCGCTGACAACACGTTGTGGGCGTGCACGCACATGCACTTGGTGTCACCGTGTGCATTCCAGGGAGAGCATCGCAAAACACCCACAGGTAGCCCAGGCTGTCATTTTCAGGTGAATCCAGCGCTAGGGTTGCCAGAGGGTCCATACTGTGTCAGACCGAGGCTCCGTGGGTTCACGCTTTGTTTGTTTGCATGTGTGCGCATGCGTGTGCATGTGAGGGCAGGTGGAGGAGTCCGGCCCCACCTACGTGATCATGTTCAACTCGTGCGAGGCGCCCGCTAAGATCCTGGAGCCCGGCATGACCCCGGACGGCGGCGACGCGTCATGGAGCAGCGCCGGGGGGGAGGCCGCGGAGCAGGAGCCCGGCATCAGCACCAGCAGCCGTCGGCCGGCGCCGGCCAAGCAGGCGCATCAGCCGCGCCGCTGGCTGATGCGGGCGGCCAACAGCACTGTTGGGCGGCGGTGGTTCAGGTGAGCGCATGAGGAGCATGGGGGCGCCCCGACGGGCATGCGCGTTGCTTGGCGGGCAGCATGCATGCTTGCTGATGAAGTGACGGGACCTCTGCAGCCAACTGGCCTGTGGCGGCGATTGCAACAGACACCTGCACACACACCAGCACACAGGCTGCCTGGGGGACACTGGTTGTCTTCTGGAAACGCGTTACTGTATTTTGCTGTGTGGCCTGCGGTTATGTTGCTGATTCCTGAGCACTGACCGCGCCCTGCTGCTTGCCCTCCCTCTCCCCTCGCATGCTGCAACGTGTGTGCGCAGCAAGCCTGTGCTTGGGCGTGTGACGGGCGGGTACACGATCGCCCCCCTCCAGGGACACTCCCTGGACAGCTCACCCGAGTCCCTGGTGACCGTCATCATGAAGATGGACCTGGGCGGCGCCATCGGGGACAGGTAGGCGCGTGCACACTGACAACCGCGCGGCGTGGGGACGTTGTGGTGTGCTCATGTTAATCCAGTGATTTGGAGCTGATTGGCCAACGACCTGCATCGTGTCCAGGGGATGGGGATTGAAGTCAGGGCAGCAGCAGAGGTGAAGGGAACTGTAACACTTACAGTACAGAAATTACAACACAACGGGTCTCAGCGCTCCAGGCTTAGGCGATTGGAAGTGGCTCGCTGCAGCTCGTGCGGGTAATCATCTGCCAGATGCTGCTGTAGGGTGTGTTTTGAAGCCCAGCAGCTCTTGCCCAGCCGTTTATGATTGTGGGAGGGCAGGGCAGCACAGTGCCACTGCGCTGCATGATCTGGAGGGGCGGCACAGCATGTGCAGTTGTGCAGAGAAGGTGCAGTGTGCGTGTGTGGAGGTGCAACATGCGTGTGGAGGTGCAACATTTTACATGTGCCTCCGCACGGTTGCATGGGCAGGTTGCCCTGCAGGATGCTCATGTGCGCATGTTTGGACCTCTGCAGCCATGCATAGGGTTAAACATAACATACACACACACACACAAGCACCAACCTGGCTGCTTCCCTGTGTCTTGCTCCCCTCGAGCCTGACATGATGAGTTCTGGCATGAGGCCTCGCTTCACGCCGCTCGCTCTCCTCCGCAAGCACCCCTGCAGGGCTCAATGGGACCGGCCGGCTGGATATGAGCATCCGACCTAACCGTAATCACTGAGTCACTGTATTCCCACCTGCCTGCCTCCCCGCCTATGTGGCGTGGTGGTGTATCATGTCATGCGCAGGTCTTGGCTGCGTCCCTTCACCGAGGCGGCGGGCCTGGTGGACGGCTTTGCGGAGAGCCTGCTGCTGGCGCTGACGCTGCTGAGGGACGAGGTGGAGCACAACAGGTGAGCGTGCGTGCGGGTGTGCGTCGAGGGGGGAAGCAGGCGCACACGCGTTATGTTGAGGGGTGTAGATACACATTTGGGTTCAGTACAGGCTCAATCGGCACAGTTTGCCACTGCTGCACACTTCATGTCGACGTTTGGCGTGCTGGGTGCTCACATCGAGCCAGCGATAGACCATGTAGCAGAAGGCCTGCTGGGTCTCAGGTCACCAGCGCCTGCGCCAGCGCATGTGCACGTACCAGTGTGCTGGTGTGTGCTGTACGGCATGTGATCGTGGCTACCTTATATCGCGTCTCCGGAACAGCGACAGCACACAGGTCGATTCACACCGAGAGCTCCGGAAGCTGCCATCATCCGCGTTGCTCAGCTGCTGTACACGCATTAAGCGCTTGTGGGAGTCGTGAGGGAGTCCTGGCCCGCTGCTGCTGCTGCTGCTGCCGCCGCCTGCAGGTTCTGTGTTCGGCCGCTGCAGATGGTGTCCGGCGCACCCTCCGAGGAGCGCGCAGCGTCGCCCTCGGCGCGCGCCCCGCCCGCGCGCACCGTCACGCGGCGCGAGTCGTACCTCATGGCCGGCGCGGGCAGCGCCTCCGTCAACATACGGCGCGAGTCCGCCAACCTGGAGGGATCACTACGCCAGCGCGTGGTGGGTGGCTGCCTGCGTGGCTGGCCCGATGGCTGGCTGGGTGGATGCCTGTGGCAGCGTGTGGTGGCTGGGTGGATGCCTGGGTGAATACAAAGGCCCGCATGCTCGACTGGCGGGCTGGTGACCACTGCTCTACACCACAGCAACATGCGCGAAAGAACAGCATGCATTGCATAACAACGACATGCTCTTCATATGCATGAGTTAATGTTGAGGTGCATGGTGCTGGAGGCGTCCTCTGGCCTGTTGCCCGTTGCGTCTTCTGACAAGGCCCTGCAACTCTAACGGTAGCAGCAGGCACCTGCAGGCTGATCGGCTGCAGGTTCATGCTGTATGGCCTACTGGCATGTTCCCCAGTGTGTGCCCCTAGAGGAGGTACATGGCACATGTACTCCTCAGCCGGCAGTGCATGTTGAACGCGTACTATATACCGGTAAGCCATGCAGGCGTTCAAACCATTCGCTCGTTATCCCCCACGCGTGCATTTCCGCAGGGCGTCGCGTCGCGGCTGGCCAACGCTAGCTCCCACGCCGACGACGTCCCCGGCCCCGCAATGCGCAAGTCCGTCTCCGACGCGCTGCGTGAGTCGGAGGCCGGCCTCAAGGACGGCGCGCAGTCGCTGGGCCGCGACGGCGGAGCGCTGGACGTGGCGGGCATGGCGGCCGCCGCAGCCGGTGGTGTGGAGGGTGACGGGTACATGGAGGGCGAGGAGGAGGAGGAGCTGTACGAGGGGCCGCTGATTGACTACGAGGCGCTCGCCAAGATGGCTTACCTGGCCCCTGAGAAGTGGGACAACCTGCACCAGCCTGGCAAGGATGACCCTTTCAAGGCGAGCCGGGGGGGGTTGTTGTGCGGGGCGTGTCAACGAGCGCCCGTGGGGCCATGCAGTGTGATTCCCGGGGGGCCGTGTGTGTGTTGCAGGCCACTGTGTCCTGGCGATCTGCTGCTCCTTGTGGCTGCTGCGTTTGCCCAGCGCAACGCAATGTACTCGTGGGCGACACGGCAACCACATGCCTTGCAGGTCAATTCAAACAGTGTGCCACGATGCCATGGTTGAGATGCTGTGTGTTGCATGTGCTGCGCCGCTGTGTCGCTGTGTGTGGTGTGTGCGCGCAGGTGCGTGGCGCGACGTACCTGAAGGACCGCAAGAAGATCCCCGCAGGCTACTCCAAGTTCGTGCTGGGCGCCATGAACTGCATCTCCGTGCCCGAGCCCACGCAGCACGTCGCGCGCTTCCTGCCCTGCGTCAGGTGAGGAGGCCGCGGCGGCTGAGGCAAGACGATGCGGGCGGGGTACTGTACGCTGGCGGCCCAATGTATGCACAGCTCCATCTATTCCGTTGACCACTGCCTAACTGGGATGCTTCACCTTACTAATCAAACACTCGCCACTGCAGGGAGAGCGGCGCCCCCTTTTCCTTCATCATCAACCTCATCATCCCCGGCAACCCGCTGCTGGGCATCGTGGCGGTGTTTGTGAGCGAGTGGAATCCGCGCAACCTCGGCACCCCGCCGGCTCACCCCATGGAGGACGACCACGACTGGGAGCCCTTTGACTTCGTCATGCACAAGTGAGGGAGGGAGGGCCAGGAGGGAGGGCCAGGGGGCATGCAGACCCGCGTTTGACTGCCATTGACAAGCATGCGCTCAAGACTGTGCACCAGATTAGGCATGACATGCTGAAAAGGAATCGCAAACAACCATTGTTGGTCCTTCCTTGTTTTCCGCGGTGTGTTCGATAAGAATGTGGACAGCGCGGCAACAGCGCAATACCGTTCCTGAAAGCAAATTTCAAACGCACACGGCCAAACACAAGGCCGCCTGGCCGAATCCAGGATTGAGGGTCATGTACCGCAGGTCACATGTGCTGTGTGGAAGCCGGGTGCCGAAGCAAGGTGAATCAGTGAGCCTGATCCTGAGCAGTGACATGCGCACACGTACACCCACTACACACACGCAAACCGCGCTGCACCGTGCCCTGCTGGCCTGCTGCACATGCGATGGTGCAGGTACCTCAACGGCTCCCCCGAGACGCGTGCGCACATGCTCAAGCTCATCCCACACATCGCGGACGGCAGCTGGATGATCAAGCAGAGCGTGGGCACCACACCCGTCATCCTGGGCAAGCAGCTCAAGACCACGTACTACGAGACGCCGCAGTACATCGAGGTCGACATCGACATCTCAGCCAACCAGGTGCGGTGTGACCCCCGGGGGGGGGGCGCTGCTGACTCAGACTCAGCTGCACTGTTGCATCGTCAGGCTCACGCATTCCTGGTTTGTGTCACGACATGTGTGGGAAACACTCAACGCTTATTGGAATTGTAGCCAGAGGATGCCTCGGTGTATTGTTGTGAAGGGTTATGCCTTGCCTGTTTGTTGCCACCTGGCTGCTGGCCCATCCCTGACTGATGTTGACGCGTGTGCGCGCCGGCTGCTCTGTGCGCAGGTGGCGGCGTATGTGACGGGCCTGGTGCGCGGCGCCACGCGCTCGTTGGTGATTGACATGGGCTTCGTGCTGGAAGGTAGGCACACTCCTGGCCCTGTTGCTGCTGCATGATGGGCAATCCGCCATAGTGCCTGCCCATGTACAGTAGATCCTGAGCGGTGCCAGCTGCTGTTTCCGCTGTTGCACTGGTGCACTTGTCAGGAACGCAGCAACAAACACAAATGGGTGTTCGGCTTCCATCGTTAGGAAACTCCGCATCCTTGCTGCTTTGCTAGCGCTGCCGTCGACAACCTGGCACCATACCACGCCCTCAATTCCGCACTGCTCAATACTCTAGTGCGGCTGTCCTCACACACCGACAGGCACGACGCCGTGGGAGCTACCGGAGGTGCTGCTGGGCACGCTGCGGCTCAACTACCTCAATGTGGGCCAGGCCATACCAGTGGACGTCACGCGAGAGATCCCGCTGCGCCCCGCCGTCGCGTCGCCGCCGCCGCCCCACCACCGCCCGCCGCCGCCCCCCCCGGAGCCACCCGTCGCGCAGCAATCCCCCTCGCCGCCGCAGAAGCCGCCGCGGCCGCCCTCGATGTCGGGCACGCCTCCTCCCTTGGACGGCATGGATGATCGTTCCTCGGGCCAGTCTGACCGCTCCAGCCGCGGGATGACGTCCCCGAGCACGCCCGGACTCAACGGCGGCGCCGCCACCACACCCCTGCCGCCCAGCGCGTTTGGCGCCGCGGGTGGCGGCTACGAGGGCGGCGGCCGCGTCGCCACCGCGTCGCCGCTCGTCCCCCCGGGATCTGCCTCTCGCGCGACGCCGGCGGCCAGCCGGCGGGGATCCACCCCTGGAGTTAACAACGACGAGGCGCTGGGGCAGACGACAACGGAGCCCAGCGGAGCGCAGCGCACGCCGTCGCTGCCGACGGCGCACTCGTTTAATGCGGGATCGGCCACCGCTGCTGCTGCGGGCGGCGCCAGGACGCCGGGGCAGCACTCGCGTGCGGGGTCGTTCCTTGGAGCCAGCGGGGGCAGCGGTAGCGGCGGCAATGCCGGCATGAGCATGAGCGGGCTGCCGCCGGCCGCGTCGACGCCGTCGCCGGCGGTCAAGGGCAGCAAGAGCCAGAGCGTGGGCGGGCTACCACAGCAGCGCTAAGGCGTTTGCTTTCCGTGGCGTGTGGCGATGCGTGCGAATGCATTTGCCTACATTACGTGTGTGCACATATGTGTATGGCACCACTTCACTCAGAACAGCCCGCCTGCGCGGATGCGAGCGCTGTCGCGGAAGCAAGCCACCATGCAGGCTGGCAGACTGCCACCACGCTACGTGTGGTGTCAACGCGCGTGAAGCTTGCAGGCCTGTGTGTGGGTATCATATCAATGTGGTGGGTGGGTGGAGCGTGGCGGAGGGCATTGTGCATCTGTCACTGTGGGCGAGCGCCCAGCTGGGCCGTCCTGTGGAGTGCGCTAGGTACCGTGCCGTCCATTGCGGTTTGGCAGCTGATTGAACTTGCACGCATTTGCCGCTAGGGCTGCCAGGCTGCCCCTTTTCGCAACCTGATCCCATTCAAATAGCGGAATACCATACTGGCTGCGCACCCGCTAGTTTTTGTACGCTGGACTGGGCTGTGTTTGGTATCATGCTGCCTGCAAAGGTCTACTGTTCGCGCAGCGCCATCGAAAGGGTTTGTGGTGTTATCATGAGGAGCTCTTGAGGCCTCGCCGTGTGAGCATTGAACCGCGCGCAGGATTCCTGTATGTTTCTATTTGCCTTATTGGCAGTGGTGGTCCGCGTCTGGACAGCACCAAGAACTGAAGGCAGCGTCTGGTGCCTGTGCTTTAACTACCGTAGCGCGGCGTGCACTGCTTTGTCCTTTCCGCTTGAGCCTGTTGCTTGGCATGCCTTTTCTTTTTGCCAGAGCGCATTTTGCACTCATCGGCATGTTGAGCCTTGGGTGTCGGCTTCCCAGCCGCGTTGCAACGCGCAGCCACACCCCGACGTTTGCAGCATCACGACCACCACCCATTACGCACCAGTGCGGCAGTGCACAACACCACAGATTGCATGGCGCACGTATTGTTTGTGCATAAATGCCTTGCTGCGAACTGCGAGTTTGTGTTTTTGCGCTTTACATCATGGACACTGAGGCGCGCTGCGCTGTCACATGTGCCACCAGACAGACAGACAATGGTTCGCAGGACACGCAGGGGCAGCAGCATCCTCGTCTACGCGCTCTGGTGATCAAGAGGACAGTTTCTTACGTCACGCCATTCGCACCCGGTGTGGAATAAGTGAAGCAGCAGGCTCGCTGCGCCGCTGACGCAGCAGCGCAGGTGTGTGAGCCATGACCCTGAGGTCCCTACCGCTACCGCTACGCGCATGAGCCAACAGACGGTGTTGCATAAACACGATTTCTGTGCGTTCTGGCTCTCAAATGCCAGCGCAGCATGTGCTGTGGATTGTGGTGTGGGTGTGCCTGATCCTGGACTGGACTCCCGGCACCCTCTCTGCAAATCAACTGCTCAACGTACCTGTGTTACGGCAGTTGCGACACCCTGGCTTGTAGCACTGGTTCGGCACTTTCAAACGGTGATTTTCACGCGGTGTGTCTGCAGGCAATCTGAATGCATGGCAGGCGCTTGTGAGCCGCACAGCATCTCCTTAGAAAGGCCCTCCCTTACGTTGTTGCTGCCCGCATTTCGCCTGCTGGAACGCGGCCCAGAGTCCTGCCCTGGTGGCGTCGCGTGCTTCCTACCAGTAATACTATGCCATATAACTCTGTCAATCACAATCAACTGCAACAATGCTGGTGTGTAGCTGGCGGTTCTCAACACCTTGGACACCGCATGCATGCTGCTTTTTAGCAGCGGACGAACAGCATCCTTCCAGCGTGTGCACCTCTCATGCGTGTGCATCTCTCATGCGCCTGTGCACAGGGTACCTCGATCGTTGTACCCACGTGTCAGCAGGGCTGTGCCCTCTGCAATGCCCTGGTGCAAGTGCAAGTGCCTGCCAGTGCTGTCATCCATGTAGTAGCTCCTACTACACCCGTGGCCTGCAGGCTTCCACCCGTGGCCTGCAGTTGCAGCCTCTACAGTAACAGCTTGTGTGTAAGCTTCTGTACCACCACATGGCACAATCTCCTTAGCCGTGGCTTACCCAATGCGGGTTTTCAAGGGGCAGTGATACCTCAGGTGGTGACTGTGCACAGCGTGTTGGCCCTGCAGCCAAGGCAGGGCAAGGGTTCATATGATACACACGGTAGGGCCATGCATGCCCAGCCTGGTCCAACAAGCAGCAGAACCTTGGCACGGAATTGTTTTCAAACAGCACCAGTGAAATCCACCGCTATGTATTATGCATGCACGCCAGGGACACATACATGTCCATGAACAGACCCCCCAGGCGCGCCATTTTCAACAAGCGTCTTCGCACCAAACGTACCCAGCTACCAACACGGTCAGAGAACTGCTGCACATGTGGTGCTCGGACTGGGTGAAAGCAGCACAGCACGCGGGATCATAGAGGGCCACCTGGGCACATGCATGACATGCCCTGGGCAACAGCAACGGGGAACACGATGCAGTACGACGCAGGACGAACGAGTTGTTGGTCAAGTATTATAGCACAGGTCAGTAAGCTGCCTCGCGCGCGAGTGGGAGTCATCACACACCACAGATCACGCGCGTGGGCGGACGATGCTCCTCGCAAAGCCCATCATCATCATCACCTCAACTTCACACGCCTGATGGGCCGTTAGGCGTAATGGCAGTAGCACCATGCCAAGAGGACCGGCGCGAAGAGCATGCTGTACCGTCAGTGCCGTACCGTGTTAGTGCGCAGTACGCAGTGCGTTGGGCGGGCAGGAAAGGGGGTGGCACGATGCTTGCAGCCCCTCAGGCGCCATCTAGGTGCGCACCAGCCAAGCGCAGGCGAACGGTGGATGAAGCGGGAGTCACAGGGACAGACTTCTCGCAAGGGGGGTGGGGAGGGGAGGACAAAAGAGCTGAAAGAAAAGGGGGTGGGATTGTGCTGAACTGCCATTGCATGGCGCATGCATTCGGCATCACACAGCCAGTGTTGTATGTTGACCAACAGTGGCTGTGCAAAGCCTAAACGCACCCACGCATATAATTGTGGGGCATCAACACGGCTGATACAGTGGTATACAAACACGCAGAAACCACCCAGATGTTCAGGATCTGATACACAGGGCGTTGTGGTACAATACACGGCCTTGCGGTACAATCGCATGTGCTGTAATCTGATTGCAGGCCGGCCCAGCATCGACACAATGTAAGCATCGGATACATCTCAAGCCAGGTGGGGTGCGGTACAACTACGGCCGCTAGTACGGTATGCGTGAGGGCGAGCGCAAGCGAGTGCGGTGTTGTGATGTTGCCGGTTGACGCGTCAGGCGATGGCGGATCAGCCGCGGTCGCGTAACCGGCAACGGGATGCACACTCGCCGCGCATGACCATATGATGTACACTGTGTTGTTATCGCACATCACATGGGGTGAACAACCGAGCGCATGGCGGCCAGCTCGGCAGGCGCATTCAGCGCAGATGCAACTGCTGTGCATGATCATGCAACCGCAATCGCACGCTGACGCAGCAAAAGGCAGCTGTGGCGGTCTTTGTGTTGGGCGCCCACCAAGCATATGTATGGTACAACCGTACAAGCAAACACAACTGACAAGATAATCAACTGGTTCTGAGCAACATGCGCATGGAGAGGAGCGCGAATATAATACGGTACGGTGACCTGCAACCTGTTATGCGCCTGAGGACAAGTCAGTCGGAATGCTGGGGTGGTGAGTGCCTGGCGCTTGGTGGTTGGTGAGGTGAAGCATGCGCCAACCATGGATTGTGGTGTGACCAAAGCGGCAAGAGTGTGTGACCAGAGCGTCGCACGGCGTGCAGGACCGCGCAATACACGCGGCCCGCGCAGCACGTGCGAGCTCTGTAACTGCCCAACGACTAATACTCGGCGGCAGATGCTTCTCCTCATGGGGTCTTTCACGCCAGTGCAGGGGGGGTGCAGGGGAACGCAGAGGGGGGTATGTTAAGAGTACACGCGCGGACGCTGTGATGAAAAGTAAGCTAGGGACGCTGTGAAAAGTAAGCTAGGGACGCTGTGATGAAAAGTAGGAGGGAACGCAACACACACCAAAAGCTTGTACTGGGCAAACCTGAAAACGATATTGAAGGGGGAGCAACGCAGCTGTGCGTGAAGATGTAAGCTGATAGCGCCCAATGAAACCAACCGCGACTGCAGCACAGTCGATAACTTAACCTGGTGTTAACACACTGAACAGCCGGATCGGCATGCATCCTGACAGCAGGGACAAGGCAGGAATGCAAGCCTGGCGCAGAATGCATGGGGCTGCCATGCAACACAGCATGCATGCACGCAGCGGGCCGAAGTGTACGCCGCATAGGCAGCACACATCTGCTGGAATGACATTTAAGCAGTCCTGAAACCTAAGCCAAACACGCATGCATGTATACCTCGCACGTGCCGTGCTCGCGGCAGATAATGCAGTTGCAAGGGGTGGTAGAGGAATGAAGGGCACGCGGGGGCTTGGGAATTGGTGAGTCCAAAAGTAGGCAAATTTCATGGCCGGACTGTACCTGGGGGGTTGGGCCTAATAACCCTCGGGCCAAACCCCAGCTAGTGTCAGGTAGGACGCAACGCACAGGCGGGTGGGGTGGGGTGGTGGGCAGATGGCGGGCGCACCACATAAGCAGAAGGCAGGACAACGGAAACATGTGGAGCTACAGATGGCTCACGGGCGGCGCATGCCGTACTTCCAGTACAGCTTGTTGTGCGCAGCTGCTGAGCAACTGCTCGGATGAAGTAGGGTACCCTCAACGTAACTCTCAACATCTTTTCTCACACGCTCTCTGGCTCACAAACGTGCTGTACTGGCACGCACTCGCATTGGTCTGTGTCTGAATGGATGAACATGGGGTATCGTAATAAGCAACGCAACAAGCAACAAAACGGCCTCATCACACAGCCTCACCTGAGCAACCAGCGCAGGCCTCTACGCACGCACGCATGCGCATGGGTCTCGGAGCCCCCACACTCGCCTCCCCCGCAGGCCGGCCCTAACACCACCTTTGTTGGAACAGCGCCAGGTGGCCCCGCCCCGTGATCAACTGGGCCAACATTAAAACGCATTAAAACTCACCAATCGTCATCAATTGTATCACCTCTACAGCGGTTCAACCCTGACAGAACCAGCCTGATCACCTTGCCGAATCGAAAGAATTGTGTGGGTGTGGGGTGGGACGTAGAGCCCCTCGGCAACATCAATCAACAAAGCACAGAAAAACATTTTCACAATTAGGAACAAGGCGTTGCTGAGGTAGGCAGACCGCGATAGAACTGCCGCCGCAGCGAACGCCAATCAGATGAAATACCCAGGTGTTGTTACTTCCTTCGTCGCCGTGTTGTGTTGCATTGTCGCCGTGTTGTACTCAGCAATGTTGTGTCGGTTGATTCTTCGGGGGGGGGGTGCCGTTGGACGCTCTTCAGCGATGATGCGGTACCATCCCTGCCCTCACAGCTGTGCTATTAATGTGGTGTAGGCACCAGCCGGGGAAAGGGGAAGGTGAGGGTTGTCATGCCGTGGGGAAATCGCAGGGCGAATGACCATGGAGGAAGGCTGTGGGATGAGATACGCCAGGCCATGTTTATTTTTGAACGCCGATCAGGGGGCGCTAGGTGGAGTACTTTACATGCGTGGGAAGGCTACCGGTGGCGGCGGTCTGGCAGTCGCCGGCACAGCGTCTCGGCTGATTGTAGCTTGAGTTCTGGTTGTACATATCCCTCTCTTGTTCTGCTCCTGGTTGCGCATGTGACGCCGCAGACGCAGCGTCAAACACGTTGTTGAGGTGTGGGTGTAGGCCAGGACAGCGTGATCGGTGGTGAAAGCGGGCTGGGTGGTTGGGTGCGTGAGCAGGAGGGCTGCTGGGTGTTGCCAGGATACGAGCGGAGGATGCTGGATGTGATGACGTAATGACGGCAGGCCCAGGGGGACAAAGATGGCGTTGAGGCATGACGGTGTTGCACGAGGCGCAGGCCGGGGTGGCGGGCGGAGAGCTGTCTGGTGTTGACGCCATGAGCTGCATGCTGGAAAGCGGCACTCGACTCGTGCCTGTAGGTGGGCTGGAGCTCTTGTGGTAGTCGGCGCAGCAGAGTGACAGACGCGCACCATCGTGGTACCAGAGCGATCGGTACACACGGGTGTGAATGTATGGCGGCAAGGCGCCTTACATGTCGACCTCGGGTGCGTTCTTGGCCTGGTGGGCGTTGCGGCCGCCGCACACGCGCGCGGTGTCCAGCGTGCCGCCGCAGCCCGCGGTGGCGGAGGCGGGGACGGCGGCGCCGGCCTCCAGCCAGCGCTGGCGCATGCGCCTGAAGGCCACCTGCGGCAGGTCGGCGGCCAGAGACACCTCGTGCCTGGAGTAGCAGTGGCAGTGAACATGCACAGTGCAGTTCGATTAGCACTTAGTAGGCAGGGCAGGTAATGCAAGTGGTGGTGCTAGGCAATTGCAAGCCGTGTGTCATTGCCTGAAGCCCTGAACACATCCAATACAGGAAACGCAAGGAGGTGCATGTGATGCTGGTGATATGCATGACCAAGGGTGAAGCGGTAGGTATTCATGACCCACAGCCTCAGTGTCATGTACAAGGTACAGCTGATGCGCGTTTATCGCATTCACATGCATGAGGGCTGGTGACCACTCCCCTTCACCACCCATTGTTACTCGATCGTCCA
>BDDA01000221.1:57057-70501 GCA_001662385.1 Chlamydomonas asymmetrica | reverse complement strand
GGGAGGGGGCAGGGGGGGGAGGGGGTCAGGCCAGGAGTGTCACAGCCGATCCCCAGGATGCACAGGCATCAGGCAGGGCTGACGGGTGGCTGCGACCCAGCCTTCACAGCAAACAGGTGCCGTTCAATGTGCTGCAGCTGCAGGTGCAGCTGCACAGCAAGGTGTAGGGGGGAGAGGGGTTCAAGGGAGGGCCCAGGGGGAGCACGTGGGTGCTTACGTTGCGAGCCCAGCCATCAAATCCGTCCCAGCCGGCGAAGTTGCGGATGAGACAGAAGCGGTTGATGGTGCGGTTCTCATCGATGGGCACCGTGTTGACAAAGGTGATCATGGACACGCCTGCGCAAGCGAGGCGGGCGAGCAAGGTGGGTGCACAAGGCGTGTCGTATCAGGCCAGCCAGCAGGCTCAGGTTATTGTTTGTGGGTACGGCAATCGTGGGGTTGAGGTCAGGGTGGGTGCGACGAGGCAGCAGCTGTGGGTTTCATACAGCAGCTGTGGACCCTTTCACTCCCCCCCCTCCCCCCTCCCCAAACACACACACGCAAGGCCAACACATATCGGTGCACATGCATCATCGATGCCTCACCTGCCCCCAGCGCGATCTTGACGTACGAGGTGGAGGGCAGGTGGGCGCGCGCCTCCACCGGCACACTCTCCACCGCCGTGAACTCCCAGATCGGCGACACGGGCTTGTTGTGAATGCTGCATGGCGCGGTTTATGCGCACGCACGACATGGCGCCACAAGGCAGGCAGTAGCAGGCACAACGCACAGGCAGGCACAGGTCAGCCGGTGTGTGATGTTTTGTTGAACCAGGAGCGGTGGGCCGAACGGCCCGTGCTTGCCTAGATGGGGCCAGAAGACCAGAAGACGCGCACCAATCTGGCGCCATAGGCATAGGTTGCACAATTCCGTGCTATTCACCCTCGCAGGCACACAGCGACACGTTATCAAGGCCAGCTCAAGGCTGAAGGACAAGCAGTTCCAAACGCACTGGCAAACGAGCGCAGCCGACGACGGGGCAGGTCTAGTTATCTCGTACTCTCATGCCCACCGTGCCGGCACTCACTTGAACGTGGCGCGGATGGATAGGTCATCAGCGGCGGTGGTGACCGCCATGTCCTTGATCTCCGGCTGCTCCTGGTTGCCGAAGGTGTCGCCGTGCAGGTAGTGGATGTGCGCCATGTCGATGGCGTTCTCAAACACGCTGAAGTGGCCCGACTGGAACTCAATCTCGCCTGCGCGTTTGACATAACAAACACCGCAAAGGCGGCAGCGGTGAGTGATGCCAAATGCATTCAACAAACAATGGCGGAATCAAGAGCGGGTACACATATGAACTGATGATGACACGCGCCGCGGCCTTGAAAACATGGCAACACAGTGAACAGCACCCAAAGGGGAAAGGCACGCTGGCGGCAAGACATCATAATCCTCAGCACTGCTCACCGTACACGGCCTTCCAGTTGGGGTCCTCCAGCTCCGCGCACATGGGGATGGGCGGGCGCTGGTCGGCCGGCAGGTCCGCGTCTCCGAAGAACAGCCATATGAAGCCTCCGCGCTCCTCCACTGGGTATGCGTCCACCAGCGGGCGCTTGGGCAGGTGCGCGCGGCCCGCACCGCTGCTGGGCACCTCGGCCAGCGAGCCTGCAGGGGGTGAGCACAGCACACACAGGGGGTTCACACATGTCAGCAAGAGGGGGGCGGAGGGGCTACGGGCGGTATGAGTGGGTGCTATGGGAGGGTACTGACAGGTGAGGGGCCAGGGGTGAGGGGTGAGGATGGGGAACGCGGGCTTGCATGAGTTGGGAGGCGTCAGTCTTGTGGTCCTGCGAGGCGTGACGATCGTACATAACGCAAGGCATTGTGCAAGGATATTGGCTGGTGTATGAGCTGCTCACCCTTCTTGTCGAACGCCCAGCCATGGTAGGGGCACACGACGCAGGTGTGGTTCTGCGCAGCACAACGCAGCGGGCCGAGCAAGCAGGAGAGTCAGCACCCACAACACCTTGAAACAAGCTTGCCACCACCAATGCGCACATAGCCACAGCCAAGCGAAATGCATACAAAACTACAAGTGCACCCTACACAAACAAGCATGTGGAGCAAGTGCGCGCATCTGTAGGACAATCGCACAACAGCAAGCCGCATGTGGGCTCGGCACAGCCACAGTCCGCATGCACACACACTTAACACGCACATGTGCAGTGTGTGTGGGCCAAGCAGCCCTACCTCGATCTGCTTGAGCCATCCCTCGCTGAGGGGGGCGCCCCGGTGGGGACAGATGTTGTCAAGGCAGCGCACGCGGCCCTGCACGCTCGGCGCGCTGGTCGTCGCCTCAATGTCCGCTACGCCGTGCACGCCTGCGGCCACGCTGGCGGCCACGGCGCGTGCGCTCGTGAGCTCGCTGTCAATCACTGCGGCATCTGCGACGGCGCCGAGGGGGTCCACGATGGGGGCGGCGGCACCAGCGGTGGTAGCGGTGGGGGTGGTGGCGCTGGGGGCCGATGTGGGTCGCTCGCGGAAGAGCACGACGCTACGGCCCAGGATGTCGACGCGCACAGGCTGGCCCGCAGGCACGTTCTGGCTCAGAGCTGCGGGCAGGCGGGAGGCAGATAGAGTGCACGGTAGGGGATCAGCAGACGGAGTAGGACTAGCAGGCTGCATGTAGCACTCCGCAGCTAACATCGGATAATGGGGCTGCACAACACTTCGGGTATGCCGTGCGCACTTGGTTCAATGCATGCACTGGGCGGGGCGGCAGGCTGGAAGCAATCCGTAAACAGAAGGTCGCTTGCAGCGTGCGGGCGCAACGCAAAGGGAGCTCAAGAAATCTCCTAAAAAGTACCTGCATGGCGCACGCAGACACCCTCTCACTCTCACCTGCAGCATACCAGAAGTTGCGCAGGTAAGAGCGCCTGCCCGCAAGCTCAGCCGCGCGAGCGGGCGGCATCGCAGGGTCAGCAGCGGCGGCGGGCGCGGGGGCGGCCGCGCCGGGCGCCGCAGCGGCGCGCGCGGCGGCGGTGGGCTTGGAGGCGGGCTTGCGGGTTGAGGGCAGGCGGGCGGCAGAGTCCCATGCTCCGGGGCGCAGCCCCACGCCGCGGTTGCGGATCTTGGGCGGGGTCTTGGGGTCTGTGGTCTTGGTGGCGGTCTTCTTTGTCTTCTTGTTGTCGGAGGGGTCGTCCTCAGGGCCGCCTGGGCCAGGGAGGGTGGTGGGGCGCGGCGCAAGGATGACGCCGGCACGTGCCGATGGCGCGGGACCGGGCAGCGCCACAGGGGCGTCATCGTCCACGAACGCGAGGGCGGTGCCCTGCAGGACGGTGGACTCAACACTGTCTGCTTGCTGCTTGCCCTGCAGCAGCACATGAACAGCATTGTTGGATACAGCTTGAACAATTACAAGTGCGGGTCAGCAACCAACACACACACCTTTAGTCAGGCTGACTGTCCATGCAGTGCGAACGTTTGAACTGGCAACGTAGTCTGTTGACACTCCAAAACACAACAGAACGAAGTGCTTGAAAGCCAGCTGTAACCAGCTGTAACTGCTTGTCAAGCCGTATTGCTTACCAGCGGCTGGTTTGCGCCCAGCGCGACGGCGGCAGGCGACAGGGCAGTCTTTGGCCCGTACAGTAAGCTGTAGATGGCACGCTTGAGCGCGCTCAGCTGCATAGGCAGCAGCATCTTGGGCAGGGAACCAGTGGCGCGTGCCACTGCCAGACGTGCAGCCATGTATTTCTTGCGGCGCTCAAACGCAGCTGCATCGCCACCTTCAACATCGTCGCCCGCCACTGCTGACAAGGCTGCCTGCTTGCCATCGCCTTTGCCCGTCTCCAAAGCAACCCACAAGCCAGCCGCCTCAAGGGCGTAGAATAGCATCCAGCACGACCTGGAAAACAGCAACCATACATACGAAGTCTCACGCAGCAGCTTTGCGCAAGCGGCACTGTGTTGAGCGCGGACAAGTGGCAGAGCGTCCAACCCGTACTGCAGCACGTGCCTAACAAGAGTAGCACATACAAACAAGGAACACGGGTCGGCTTCATCTAAGTGTACTTCACACAGGTCCAAAGACAGCCAGCCGTCACGCACATGGCGGCGATGTGATCCGCGAGGAAGAGCGGGCCTTCGGCAGCACTGAAGAGCTCAAGAACCGAGTCAATCAGTGCCTCTGGGCCTGCTCCGACCAACGAGAACTGCAGGGCATGGGAGTTCAGCAATAAGTGCCTGTCAGCTCCACAGCAAAGGTAGGCGGTCCCCGTCAGCATCCCACGCTGACAACATGTACGCGCTGCGTGTGGTGGCAAGGCACTGCTGACATGTCACACACCAGCAAGGAAGATCCAGGGGCCCAGACGTCCAGTTTGAATATGCGACCTGTATTTTGCACTGGCAGCCTCCAGTCACGCGATCCAAGACGTTTGCCGCTTCGCTCAGCAAAGCCCTGCACCCTACCTGTGACAGCATGTGGAGGGTCTCGAACAGCACGCCGCTGCCCACGCCCAAAATCAGACCACGCAGCAGCGGCTCAAAGAAAGGGCCGGGCTCTGCATCCACTGCGACCTTGGATTCTACGATGGTGGTCTTTGGGACAGCCTGTAAGCGTTGTCATCACACAGAGAGACCATTCGTGTGCCAACAAAGCAGGGCGGCATTAAGCCGAGGCTGTTCACAGTGCAAGAAGCATAGGCTCCAGAGCAGGCATTCCGACCGCCTCCTACCGCGTCTGCCATCCTGTGGGCTTGCGTAGCGACCGGTCGTGTCCCAGCCTCCCGCCCAAACTGGGCCTGGTTCCTGCCAGGGAAAACGCGCGGGCGCCCCCCGCAAAGCCGCACCGGGCCAAGCTGGGGCGCACTGCATTGTCTTAGAAGCGTGGAGGGCTGCATGCTGAACTGTTGCCTGGCTTCAAGGGCTCTGGGGCCGCCAAAACTGTGAGGGTCAACGGGTGGTGCTAGTGTCACCGCGGGCAAACCCAAGTTGAGAAGAGCCGCACGCGAGGGAAGCTTATGAATACGTCGCAGATGTGTAGTTACAGGCGTCTTGGACAACGACAATGGCCGTGTTAGCGCAATTCTGGGCCAGGCTGAATTATGAATGGAGTCCAATTTTCCAAACCCTAGTTCTAGGCGATTTTTCGATGCAGGACGATGAAATGTGCAACACCTGGTGCAAGCGGCAGTGGCCTAATTTTATGGTATAGCCGGGATAAAGATTGTGTTGCATGTTAACTGCTAAGCGCACGGACGTTAACCCTTGTCCGTTTCGTCCACCATTGAAGGCTTAAAGCCGAACCTGCTGCGCAATACACAGTTCCATCTGCAACAGTGCTTGTGCAGCATGCACGAGCTTTACAGCGCCTGCGTTGTATGAGGACAGCTGACAAGCAGTCCCCACAGGTTTCTACAACACTTTTAAGCGTGCCCTTCAAGAACGTCGCCAGTACAAAATGGCGGGCTGCCCTCAAGGCACAGTGGCGAGGCTGCAATCGGTGTACACACCTTGGCGAAATTTGCTAGGCTGAAAGATGCTGCACACTTTTTTTGGCTGCATTAACCTGTGAACAAACGAGCAGCCGAACAACTGCCGCTACATGAGCATTGCCGCCGTGCATGAGCGTTGCAGCTTACTCGAACAAATGAGCTGTAGCAAGGACTTTGCAGTTAGGGCTGTAAATCCTGAAAACTTCAAGCCCGTAAAGCCAGTGTTGCACCACGTGAGTGCCACCAAACGCTGGTGTCGCAGGCACGCGCTCTCTCACGCGCTGGCCTGGATCCTAGCACGCTTTTGTGCAAACAGTAGGCAGAGCGTTTGAACGAGCCTGTTGCGCAACAGCATGTCCATGAGGAATCCCACCATGCGGAAATGCAGCTGACAGTCGATAGCAGCACTTGCCATTATTGGGTTACCCAGGTCGTGTCACGCTCCAACACCTGCCATGCACTTGCACGCACTAAGCGCCGTTGATACACCCTGCACCTGCACGCTGCATTCCAAGATGTGCAAGCATGACCTCGAGCATGGAGAACCTGGTTGTGCGGCTTGCGCCACATACATGCCGCCGAGCACGTCTGTGCTTGGGTGCGTCCTGGCGCAATATCGCACAATGCGACAGCCTCCTCCAAGTTAGTGGCGACTGGCTAGCGAGGGCTGATGTTGGAGCAGAGGGCAGAACGGTGGAGGGGCTGTGTGCAGTACATGCAATGTACATGCGATGTGTACTGCATGACTGTATGGGGTACCTCCAAACGCTTGGAGCGGCAAGCTGTGACATCTGCGCGTCCCTGTCAGCAGGTGTTGCCCCGCCCAAGCAGATGATGTGGTGATGTGCGTGGTGCCCTGCACTCCTGCACCATGAAGACGTGGGTGGTTTGCACTGCTGCAGATGTTTGGGGCCCATCACGTAGTGCGACGCCGTACTTTGAACGAAGCTGCACGTACGTGTGAGTCTCACCAGCAGCAGCAAGCAGGAACCCACCCTGATGCTCACAACCTGATGGGGATCAGGATGGGGAGCATCCTGAGCATTCTCCTGGCATGGTACTGCTGCCAACAGCAAAGTTGCAGTGGCACTACTTTGCGTTTATGCGTTGTAGGGGTGCGGGTAGAGGTGCACGCATGCGTGGAACAGTTTGTTGGTGCGGCAGAAACTGCGCCACTAGGTAACAGCACACTGGATTCCACAGTCGGTCTTCTGGCGTGTGTCGCTCCTTGCACTTCACGCACATCGCGCACCAAGCACCTGGTGCTGACTCAGCCTTACCCTGAGCTTTACCCATATCCAGGTTTCCCCACCTGTCCCCACCACCCCTTCCTCCTCCCCCTTCCTTCCCTGACCGCGCCTGTAGCCACCATCAACACATGCACAGTGACTCTTGCATTGGGGAAGCCGAGTCACAGCACGTCACTGTGCACAGCACTCCACATCTCGTGCTGTCCACTGAACCCTCAGATAGTAACTGCTGTTGTATCACAGGCGTTGTAGTTTCACAGGCCACCCCTCACTTTCGATCCAGTGCTTGGATTTTGAGCAGCCGAGAGAGCAAGCGTTTTGCCGCTGAGGCCTGATCCTATCAGGACTGCACGCACGGACACAATTCACAAATGCGGACCGCTGAGCGGGGCACACACCCAAAGTAGCCCCTTGTGCAGTCAATAAATCAGTTCAATTAGCCAGAAGAACAACGGCAACCAAGTTGTCGAGAGGACATGCACTCGTGGCTGAGGGTTGATGGGCTTTGCTTGCTTGCAGTAACGCCGGACGGTCTTGTTGAGCTAAACACATGCGCACGCAAGATATTGTTTCGGTCTTCAAATCTTGGGAAAGAAAAAGAACATGTTAAAGCAGGTCGCTGGTGGACGCTGATCACATGAGCAATGTCTGACGATGCAATGATCGCGCGACCTGAGCCAGCATATTCGCCATACGTTGCACTTTGTTGGCACTTGCTCAGCACCTCCTATGCCGTGCAGGTTGAAACTATGTCGACAGTAACGTTTGAAGTCATAGCAGCAGGCGACCATGTGGCGCCTGTGCTGCATGCCAGCTTGCCGCCGGAACTGCAACCCAAGTAAGGTTTCACCTTCTGCGTGGTGCGCCTAGTTGCACAGTATTTATTTTCTTGTCTGGCTGGGCAATTGCATACAAAGCAGCGTGTGCTGTCCGCACCAGCTGTAACCCGGCTGCAAGGCGCAGCTATGTGAAGTTGCGTCTGACACCCACGCACCTTGCTGCTTAATCTGGGGCCTGGCCAACTGTCAGTGGGCTGTACGACCTTCGTGGCCCTGCAAAGTTCGAGACTGCCTGCTTTCAATATTAGCCATGGTGCGCTTGTCGTGTGGCTCATGTCGTTGTGAATCTGCAGTGACGTGGAGCTCAGCCACGACGTCGTGGATGGCGTGCAGCATGTCTTTGTCGACCTGGTAGCGACAGGAGCCAACATAGGGCTCCACGCCCTTGCAGGTATGGCAATTTGTATTCCGGCACACAAGTGTGATCAAACTAGATCAATCTTCGTGAGCGCCTGGGATCTTGCCCAACAGCTGATGCCATCGACTGATGCCAGTAGGTGTCAGCCCTGTGGCACATTGCTGCAGTGCTCGAGCCTGCTTTCCTCCTCATGGTTCGTGATACAACTGCAGATTACAATGTAGCTGAAGGAGCGCAGGCCAAGTACAGCAAGAGCAAACGGCGCTACACTCTGGAGTAAGTAGTACTTTCCTTTCTAGCGCATAGGAAGTTGCATGCTGAGGCTGGGTTGCGGCTCGCTCGTGGGTACATGGAGAGGCTGACTGTGTTGGTGGTGGTCTCGCAGGCTGTGCAAAACCCCAGCTCCACCTGCCTCCAGCTCCAGTATGCAGCCACCCACACAAGCACCTGCAGCACAAGTTCCAGCTAGCGCGCCTCCCAGCTTTGCCGACGGTAATGCTTTCGGCCTGTTGGATGATGTTGGCAGCAGCGGCAGTGGGGCAGACGACGCGGACGCTGCGGGTGCAGCATCCAAACCGAAGAAGAAGAAGAAAAAGAAGAGCAAATCGAAATCTGCAGCATCGACAGCTGATACTGCTGGTGTAGAACCCACGGTCGAAGCACCAGACACAAGCCCGGAGCAGCCTGCGCCCGCTGCACCGCCGCCCTCTCAGGATACCGACAAAGGGGAGGCAGGAGCAACAGGGGCAAGTAAAAAGAAAAAGAAGAAAAAGAAGAAGGCTGCAAAGGCTGCAGCTGACGAAGCGGCAGGTGACAACGATGACAGCAGCGGCAACGACAACGGGGAAGTGAAGGAAGGCGATGCCACACAGCTGGCAGCGGGCCCATCCGAGACGCTTAGCATGAACGACAGTGCCACGCTCAAGAGCCCCTCGTACAGCGTTGGCTCACTGACCTCGCTGCCCTCCCTGCAGTCTGCTGGCGCGTCGGTTGGCAGCTCGCTAGCCGGTCTGGGCAGCGCCAACGATGCTGCCTCAGACGTTACCATGATGAGCAAAAAGTCATGGAAGCGCATCTTCGTGGATATGGCCGCTGACTTTGCGGAGGAGCCGCTGGCGACCAGCACCCTGGGCGAGCAGGTTTGTGCATGCTTGTGTATGTCGATGCATAGTACATTAGTACCACATCCTGGCGTGGTAGTGCAGTACGGCAGTTCACAAGATGGCATGCATAAGGCAGTGCTGCTTATTTCTGGATGCGGACCCAGATGCATGCGAATTCCGACCCTCCCTTTCCACCCTGCACCCTCCCCCCCCCCCGCCTAACACACCCACTCAATGCTGTGCAGTGATTGTGCCGTACACACGCACCACTGCCGCTGCCATGCTGCTGCGTGCCGTGTCATCACCTGCAGGTCGCGTACAACCCGCGCTACGGGCCGTACGTGCGCGGCGACATCGCCAAGACGGAGGTGAAGGGCGAGGACAAGTTCCTGGTGGCGCCGCACAACGTGTGGAGCATAGAGGAGCTGGAGGGTGAGGACTGGGGAGGAGGGTGATGGTGTGATATGACGTAGTGTAGACCTGCCTGGCGAGGTCCTTTCTGAGGTCTCAAGTGCACGACACTTGCGTAACACACGCACGGATGAAGGCACCTCTCAATCATCCATCATGACTGGCCTGATCGGACAAGTGGCGTCAAGTGATGAAGTCAATCAATACATCAACCCTGCACTGGCAGCAGGCGGCAGCGTGGCCTCAGGGGTTTAGGCCAGGCAGGCAGCTGCTGCAACATGTCACATATGACGTGGCCAGGCAGGCGCGTAGCGCGACACCACGCGGTCATATGTTCAGCTTGCGCTGCACAACCGCACTTCACTGTCAATGTGCACAGGCAGATCAAGCAGTACGCAAGCGCATCTGGCTTTACATTGCTGCCCGACAGGGCGACAGGAGGTGGATGACAGTGTGCGCCTCAAGAAGGTGCTTTGGCGCCATTTGCAACCTGGAACGTGTCGGTGGGCACACGCAAATGCACTGAGTGTGCAGAGCATCATGTCACTTCCGCCCCCGCTTCGCGTACGTTCCTTTTGAGGTTAAACGCTTATCCCGGTCGACCTGCGCGCGCCTGCGTGTGTGCTGCCTGCAGGCCCGGCAGCGTTCAGTGCGTTTGGCGTCTTCGATGGCCACGGTGAGCGGCATGATGCGGCACATGCACACATGCGCACTAGTGGTTGGTACGCACTAGGTGATACCCCGCACCGTGCCTCGATCCGACATGCGGTGAATCATGGCTCTGCTTGTGTGTGCGCGTATCCACGGATGCTCGCTCGTCCACCTCCAATGCCACAGCGTTGGATGGCGCAACAACACAGAGGGCATGAGCATCAGACGGTTGTCCTGGCTTGTACCGCGTGTTTCCAGGGTTGGCCCTGATGTGGATCGTTGATGTATTCACCGCAGGCGGCAAGCAGGCGCCCGCGTTTGCGTCCAAGCACCTGCTGGGCTACGTGGCCAAGTTCCTGGACCGCGTGCGTGCGGAGCTGCCGGCGGCGCTGCCGCATGCGGAGGGCGCGGCGGAGGAGGACTCGCATGTGTGGGCGGTGCAGGTGCGTGCGCGGAGGCCAGGGCATCCACGCACCCACGCGCCCATACACCCGCTTGCACACTCCCACACACGCATGGCCCCCATACAACCCCACATGCAAGCACTTGGCTGCCTCCACATGCCATCACGGACGGCCTGCGATGCCACTAGATGCAATGCCAATCATCCATGCACACGCACTGACCCACACCCGAAGCGTTCATGCAAGCATACACATGCATTTAGAGCGAATGCAGGACGGAATTCACTCCGAAATGCACCCGAGCCGGCCATTGTGTGATATGTGAGTGCCCTTCATGCGAGCATGCAGCAGCAGCACGTAGGCTGCCAGTGGCACCGGCAAACGCGCTGGTTGCGACAGCACCACTATACATTCCATCCTGCATGACAAGAAAGCCCACCGATTGCCTGTCATGTGCCTGACCCTGTACTGCCTGTACTGCACAGGATGCTATGGTGGAGCGCCTGCCCAAGGTGCGTGGGGTGTGCGCCGAGCTCGGCATAGCAGTGATAGCACACATCCATAACCATCCCGAGGAGCCGCCATCAAACGTGTGAGCCCGGCTGCTGTCCGTCTTCCTTAGCCACGCAAGCCAGCGCTCTGCTGCTTGTGCTGTCATTGCTGCGCCTCGGGTTGCTTCTTGCGCCCTGGAGGGTCAGTCTGCACCTCTGGTCACTCAGGGTTGTGGCAACAGCACGTCTTATGAGCAGCTGCTGACTGAGGAGTGCTGTTTGCTGCTTGCTCAGGCGCTTCACGCTGGCTTTGTGGAGGCGGACACCGACTGCCTGAAGCGCTTCAAGCAGAGCGGTACAACGGCGACCCTCGCAGTACAGGTGGGCGCCCGCATGAGGCCCGCACATCCCCCCCACCCCCACCCATACAGCGCTGCGCTGTGCTGCTGCGGGTGGGCACTGGAGCAGGCCCCAGCTATGCAAGCACTCTCGCAACTGCATGCCAACGTCCGTCAAAGCCTCCTGATGTCATTCGGGCATTGCACGCATCACTGATGTGGATCTGGGTCTGGATCTGCGTCGCGGTCTCACGGTTGATGCCCAGATGTTCAGTTGCCCCCGGCTCACAAGGGGGTAACCACGCATGTGTCCAATGTGAGTTGTCAAAGCCAGCGTCACCCACATGCGCAGGTGGGGTGGGAGCTGCTGGTGGCCAACGTGGGGGACAGCCTGGCGTATCTGGACACAGGCGCAGAGGTGGTGCAGGTGGGTGTCCGCGAAGGCATGCACACGGCTGCGTGTGTGCACGTTGGAGGTCCGACCACATGGACACATGGCCCCGACCAGGCAGGACAGGGTAGGCTCAACAGCCGCTAGCCCTGATGACGTGCAGTGCTGTGCAGTGCTGTTCAGCACACATACCACTGCTGATCGGATGCATACTGTGCTGCAAGCATGCATCCGGTCTTGCATCCCCACGTGAGCATGTTGTCTAGGATGCAAACGCTAGTAATGCTGCCGCCGCTGTTAAGCGCACTTGCGGGATGGCAAAGCATCCCCTCGTATCTCAGCAGCAATGCGATGCGTGGTGTGATCTGTCTGATCTGTCTGATCTGTGTGCTCTGTGCGCGTGTGCATGTGTATGTGTGTATGGCGGGCGGCACCACAGATCAGCGGCAACCACCGTGTGGGTGAGAACGTGGAGGAGCAGGAGCGCATCAAGGCGGCGGGAGGTGAGGCGCGCATGCCGAGTAATGCCGCCACATCATGCCGCCGCACTTGCCGCGGACTGATGCTTGCTTCATGCACGGCGTGCAGCGGGTGTGACAGCCGATCAAATGCTGGCAACGCCACAAGACCTTGACACAACACACACATGCTGAGTGGAAGCACTGACAGCCTGCAACGGGGTGTATGCGCATGCCGCGTGCGCCGCGGCTTCACCGAGAGCATGCGCCACCACCGCACCGTGCAATACCACAGTCACACACGTGGTCCTCCCAACGAAGCATGTGAATGAAGGCCATGTGACATGGGCATGTGACCCACTCACCCACCCACCAGTCAGCATGCATGCATGTGTGATGCATCACGCTGTGTCACAGGCGCGGTCGAGCAGTCCAACATTGACGGCAAGCCGGCCGGCCCGCTGCGTGTATGGCCCGGCGGCCTGGCCATGAGCCGCACCATAGGCGACCACGAGGCCGGCAAGATTGTGGTGGCGGAGCCCGAGATACGCCAGGTGAGGCCGTACCACACCTGCGGCCATTTCAGGGGCGTGCCGTATTGCACCTGTTGCACCTATTGCACCTATTGCACCTAACCTAAACCCTAAACCTCTTCGTTCGCTCTTTGGATTGCTACTGCACAGCGACGCGGCCGCAAACCAGTATCGTTGTTTTGCATGCGGAGTGCGTACGGTAGTTTGCACCTCATGATGGTTGTTCAGGCAGTCCTGTGTTGCCACTGCCGCTGCTGCCGCTGCCACTCTTTCCGCACCCCCCTGCGATCAGGTGACCATCCCCGCCACCGGCGCCCGCCTGTACCTGGCCTCAGATGGGCTGTGGGACGCTGTGTCAGCCAAGGCGATGATCGGGTCGGTGAGTCACCTGGATGCGCAAGAGCGACGCACATGGGTGCATCATGGCCTGGCTGTGAGGCCAGCAGATGTTCAGTGAAATGACTTGATGATCTTCCATGCAGCTCAAGCGTTCAGACTAACCCCATCCATCCACTAACTCGGCTTGGCCCTGTCTTGACATGTTCGGTAAGCAAGGGTCTGTCGGCGGCTTGTGGCCTCGCGGGTTGGGGGGGGGGGTCCAGGCGGAATATTTCATGCATTGCACAGGGGCCCTATGCGGCTCCCTGCTCTTGTCAGCTTGCCACCTATCCAATGCAACACTAACTCTGAGTTACTGACATGCCAGTCCACCAAATACAAAGTCAGCCAAGCAGCTTGGA
>BDDA01000221.1:5555-47932 GCA_001662385.1 Chlamydomonas asymmetrica | reverse complement strand
GGGGGGGGGGGGGGGGGGGGGGGGGGGTATGGGCAGCAGCTTGCAGGGCATTACCGTGTACGTTAGCAGCGTGCTTAGGCCGTGCAAGCTGAGTGGACCTCAACACGTGGGCACGAGTGTGGAGCACCAGCATACGTGTTTGCTTGCAGGCAACCCGTAAATGCGCACACACACACATGCACTCTTCAACATGCCTCTAGGCAAGGTGCCTCATGTGCCTGTCTAGAATGAGGCCTGAGATGACCAGGGGGTCGATGCGGCTGGGCTGGGTGCGTGACATGGTCATGGTCGTAGCGTCTTGTGCGATGCGCACCACGCCATCACGCAGCCTGACAACAGCCAGGGCATGTGTCAGGAGTAGGCGGTGAAAAGCACTGCCGTCATCTGAGCATCAGCCAGACTGCATGCACTGCACGCACATCCTGACATGCAGGCTTGGTGTGTGACAGGCTTGGTGTGCATGTGTGTATGCGTGTATGCGTGTGTGCAGGCTGGCTGAACCTGCTGGGCCAGATCGCCTCGCTGGCGGCCACGCACTACCTCATGGCGCAGGTGCTGGAGACTATCGTGCTGCTGTCCACCGGCACCAACGTCTACCACGACTATGACCCTAACGCCACAGCCGCACCTGAGGACCAGGCGGTGACGTCGGACGACTACGAGGCGGGCCCCGGCTTCACGTTCACACAGGAGCAGACGCTGGGCATCTACGCCGGCTGCATCGTCCTCACCACATTCCTCAACTCCCTAGGTGAGGAAGCACGTTGACGTTGCTCCTTGGGGGGAACGTTGCGACTGGCAGCAGAGCCCTCCGTGCATCCACGCGCAGGATGAGCGTGATGAAGTCGAGGCGCAGCAGGCGGCAGGGCTAGGAGGATGAACACCAGTGAGCCAATTAGCCAAGGCACAACATCGATTCAGGCTGATTGCAGCAGTTTGGACTGAGGTTGACCCGGTCGTGGCATGAAGTTCTTCCCCTTGTTGCTCCTTGCTCCCGCCGCGTGCAGAGTTCCACCATGTGGGCAAGATCACCGAGTTCGGCGCGTGGTGGACGGTGGTGCTGGTGGTGGTGGTGATCGTGGCCATCCCCGCCATCACCATGGAGCACGCAAGCGCGGACTGGGTGTTCCGCGCCTTCATCACGCAGGGCGGCAACGACTCGGGCATACACAACAACTTGTGAGTAGCAGCAGCAGCAGCGGCGGCGGCGCTGCCTCGCACATCACGCATATGGTGGCCGTGCATGCGACCAAACAGGGGCCAAACCATATGTTGCCAACAACATGTCACACTCTGTGCACTCACCTCAACTCGGAATCCTCCAGCTCAGCCACGGCGCGGGTGTTATCGCCTGTGCCCCACTGTCACATGGCCCAAACACTACGACCCGTTGTCGACTACTCACGCTACTAGCATGCTCTAGGGGTTGTGCGCTCGGCCTGGGAACGGAGTGCTGAGAGTGCCGAGGTAGGGCTCATCAGCCATACACACGCGCAGGCGCCGCTCATGCGGCACACCTCGGTGCCTGAACCTGCCCCTCACCTCCATGTGCGCGTGTGTGCTTGCCGCAGCTACATCTTCTGCTTAGGGCTGCTGCTGCCAGCGTACTGCTACGTGGGATACGACGGCCCCGCTCACATGGTGCGTTGCACTGGTATTGAGTGGTATGGCCTTGAGTTCACATGGGTGTGAGCACAGGTTCCATGCTAGTCAATGCTATGACCATTGATCCGCTGTGCATGCATGCATGCATGTAGTAGGCCTGTTGCACTCTGGGAACAGGCGGACCACAGAAAACGCTTGCCAAGTGTAGACCAGTGCTTCAGGCATTGATGTTTGTCGGGGCGTTTTGTTTGGCGAGCACATGCTGGCGACCACATACACGCAGTACAATACTCAAGGCGGCATGCCGCGCTTTTGGTGTGTGTGTATTGTGCAGTCCGAGGAGACGAAGGACGCTTCCACGGCTGCGCCCAAGGCCATCATCACGGGCATCGTGTACATGATGTGAGTGCCAAGCTGCCAACGCATGAACGACGCGAACTGCAATTCTGATTACCGCAAAAGATAGCGATTGACTGCGTGTCCTGCCAGGGTTGTTGGATAGGTGGGTCTGTCGCGAAGGTGTGAGCGCTACCTCGCCCCGCGGCATGGCTCCACTGCATGCCTGTCAGGCCTCTTCTCCCTCACCTGTAGCACTCGCCCATGCCATGACATGCAATGTGCAACGATTCATTGGCGTGCAGGTTCTTCGGCTGGTTCTGGGTGCTGAGCCTTCTCTTCTGCGTCAACGTGAGTGCACGCGTGTAGAGTGTAGTAGACATCTGGCCCGCCTGGACTTGGCATGCACGCGTAGCAGGATGAGCATGCCATGTTGGCAACAACGGCGTGGTCCGCTTCAGGCGGCTGCTGGTTTGACTTGGGAAAGCATGAATTCCCACCACCGCACATGCCCACCATAATCTCATGGCATGTGCCGATATGCGGCGTATCATCGCCATGCCGCTAGTCTCTGCGATGCCCCTCTACGGTAATCCTCTATGCACCTGCTGTCCTCGCTCCCTCTCCCTCCCAGGACTGGAACTATGTGCAAGCGGTGGAGAGCGAGGCGGGCGGCGCCGTGGTGGCTCAGATCTTCTGGCAGGCCTTCAAACAGCGCACCGGCAGCGGCACAGGTGAGGCGCAGCGCGTGCGTGTGGCTGACTGGCCGATGCACGTGACGTGTCTCCCACGCAGCGCTTACCAGCTCTGAGAGTGCCTGTGTACACTGAAGCCACATACGCACACCCAACGGTCGTTTATGCTGTACGGTGTGAAAACAATGCAGCGTGTACGGGCCTGATCACAATCTGGGGTCCTGACCGTGCTTGAGCCCTGAAGCTACACCACAAGCATGCATTGTTTGGTGTTTGGTTGGGTGGCCGGTGGCCCCCGCTGTAGACAACACAGCGCGTACATGAATGCAGCAGGAGGCCCTCACCCTCATCATCTGCAACGGCACTCGATGCAGAACAGCACAATAGGCTTGGCCATCAACGCATCAACGCCTTTGCCGGCGATTTGCGAGGTACACTCGGCTGTCGTGTGACGTCGCATGCGTGCGTGTGTGCATGCAGGCGGCATCATCTTCCTGGCCATCCCGCTGGGCGGCATCTACTTCTGCGCGCACTCCACCATGACATACGTGTCCAGGTGAGGAGGAGGTAGCGCACAAGGACACGGAGGCCCCCCCGTGCAGCAGCGGCAGCGCTGTTGCACTGTTGTCCTTGCCTTTGTGGATTTCCCGCTGAACGGTGCTTGCTTCGACTCTTCAGGGGCAGGGTAGGGTGGCGCGGTCAGCCACCGATCTCTGGATGTGCTTTGGGAGTGGAAAGGGCTTGCTGGTGGTGCTGTGCGCTTAACAGCTGTTGTTTCTGCTGCTGTGTTGTTCGCTGCAGGATCCTGTTCTGCTACGCGCGTGACAAGGCTGTGCCGCTGTCTGGCGTGTGGACGCGCTTCAACGAGCGCACCAAGTCGCCGCTGTATGCCATCTGGGGCACCGCGCTCTGCACCTTCCTCATCGGCCTGCCCATGCTGGGGGATGAGGTGCGCTGCGTGCTGGCGCGTGCTGCCAAGTGCCAACCCTTGCTCAAGGGTTGTATCGATTCCAGTGTGGGCACTCCTCCCGCAATCCATCAAAAGCATCTGCATGTATGCTTTTGGCCATGTACATGTACGAGGGGTGTTTGCTACGGGGCGTTTTGTAATTCTTCCTTAGCTATGCCAGCGAATCACTGCATGATAAAACGCATAAGCAAGTCCACCGCCGCACCCTGCGCTTCCCCCCTTCCCCCTTGCAGCGCGCCTTCAACGCCATCGTCGCGCTGAGCACCATTGCATTGAACGTCGCGTACGTCATCCCCACGCTCGCGCGCATCAGCTGGGGCGCCAAGAACTTTAGGCCCGGTCCTTTCCACCTGGGAAGGTGGGCCTACCCCATCGGCTGGGCGGCCGTGCTGTGGGTGGGCTTCATCGTGGTCATCTTCTCGCTCCCCACTGAGTACCCCGTCACCTCCAAGAACCTCAACTACGCGGGTGAGTGAGCAACACCAGTGTGCACGTGCGCGCGAGGCTGAGTGAGTGTGTTTAGGAATATTTGGTTCCCGTGGGGCCCTGCAGTGTGCTGTGCGTGAGTGTGGGTGTGTATATGTGGGTGTGGGTGTGCTGGTGATACCAGCTCGGCGCATCTCAGTGTGCCCATCGCGCTCCAGGTTACGCTCCAGCCCAGGTTAAGCTCCACCCCGCACCCATCGTCCCCACCGAACACACAGCAGCGATCAGAGCGCGCTCTGCCCTGACTCCCTGACTCCCTGCCTCCTGGCCATGTTGCCCCATTTTCATTGGCCGGCCGACTTGTGCAGGCATCACCATGCTCGCAACCGTCTTTGCCGCTCTCATCTACTACTTCTTCCCATACTACGGCGCCTACAAGTGGTTCAAGGGACCCGTCAACACGCTGGATGACGACGACTCGGTCGCCACCGCAGACGCCGCCGGCGCCGGCGCCGACGCAAGCACCCCCGCGTCGCTGGTCAAGCTGGCCATGGTGCAGCCGGTCGACCAATCGCCCAACCTGTCTGTGGACGGCAAGAACGCCAACACCGTCAACAAGTCCTGAGGCCAGCCGCTCATGTGATGGGCATGCGCGGACGGCTGCATACGTATGTGCAGCTGATATCCAAACGCAATAGCGCCCTACAGGCGAGATGGTCATTGACAGATTGCTTCTCACAATTGAGTTTGTCGTGTCTTGTTGTATTCATGAGCGGCTGCTACCGCTGCAAGGCTGTCGGTGGATGCGGCCGTGCGGCCCACCTAGACTGGAGTGGGCACCGCTTCTCCTTGTCCATCCAGTTTGCCATCACTTGCGTGTGGCGACCCACGCCCTCATATCCACGCTTCAATGTATGATGCTGGCCGCTGCTCCTTGATGCGCCCGCTCCCCAAGCAAACACTGGTACCAAAACTTCGCCTTGTATAATTACTCGATTAGAGCATGCATTCTGCACAACCTAGAGCGTCCTGAACTCGGTTTTCATGAAGTGCGCTCACAAAGCCATGCTTTACACGCTGTTTGCGCCTGCTCAATGGCTGAGCGCGTGCATAGCTGGAGGCTGCGGACGGTTTGTCCGGCAGGGACTGCAAGATGATCCCGCCTGATCACATTGCCGCAACGGCCTCGACGGCATGCAGATAATATAAAGCACGATTTGCGAATCAAGGCGTGCCTAACGCAGGCCTCTCCAGCTTCTTGACATCAATTCAGTGTCGTTTCAACGCCAACCCTCCTGCATTCCGGCGGCATCGACCACATGCATGCCAATCCCGCACACCACAAAGCATTTGCGAGTCATTCATTATGGCTGCATACTGGCCATGCGCTCGTGATGTTCCTGTTTGATCGCAGTGGCATGCCAGAGCAACAGTGCATTGTATCTCATGAAGCCAGGCGGTTATCCTAGCACAAGCCATCATCCGTGTCGTCCATGATTCCGTTTCCCCTTGTTCTCCCCTTTCTGAACCACACACACGCATCACGGTTGCTCGTCTGCTGTGCCAGTAGTACATTCTGTGTGTCTTGGGGATCATCCTGCCTCAGCACCTGTGTGTGGTTTGTGCTGTGGACTGCTCGTCCGTTCCTCCCTCACTCCCCTGGAGCCATGCATGCACTTCACAACATGCATGCCATGTCATATGCATTAATGCATCCGTGCGGTAGGTTTCCGGCTTGACGCATGTGATGTTTGACCCCCTTCTGCGACCGCTATTTGTCCTGTTCTCTGGAGGGGGCCGTTGGCCTCGGCTACAAAGCCCCGAACGAGAAACCATATCAATAAACCTAATCTGACCTAGTCACTCATGAGCCTGCTGGTACGTAAATACCATGGGTTATGTTGTGGTTGCGCTATAGTGGATCTATACATGTTCTGTTTGCGCACGGGCATCAACGGATGGCGCACGCGCCTGCAGCTGCAGGTTATACCAGCATGTTGCGATTGCATGCCTAAGGCACGGGTGCACTGCAACGCTCATGCGGACGCGAAGCGCTCTCCTGCCTGCAGCGCTTTTGCCAGCATGCAGTTTTTGGGCGAAGACTGCTGTGTGTCCTATTGTCCTGTAATAAAGCCATCATTGCCGTGCATGCCAAGCTTCGTGGATCTGGGTGATACATACACGCTGAGTCTGAGGCGGCATGGGGTCACGCACATGGCTGCCAGTGGTACAAGCATGGGCTACATCGCGGCGGTGATTTCAGCGACTCACGGCAACAATGCACACGGGGAGCATACCGCATGTGAGCGGATAGACATCGTGATTCACATCTCACATCAATCCTGAGTGTCATCTCAACCCTTCCTGCCCTGCAATACAAACTGCTGCCCTTGCGTACCTCTCTGGCAAGCCATGTAGTGCAGCGCAGCGCCCTTGCTAAACAGCAGTTGCATGTGGCGGTTTGGACCATCAAGCCATAGGCCATTCCAGGGGTGCGGTCTGTGAAATGTTCACTGTCAGATGCATTCTGTGCAGCAGCCAGGTGCCCACAACAGGCTGCGAAAGTCAGGCTGTGGGGCTGGACTGTGGGCACCTGCCCACGGCCCTAGAGCAAGTCGTCAATGCGTCATTGAACCGAAACAACACGCAAGGCCTGTGCAAGCCTAAGGTGTAGTTCACATATGAAATGGCTGGTGCTAAGGTACTTGCATACTGGGTATGTATTGTGTCTCTGCCCAGTTCGGCTCAATGCCTGACAAACCCCTGCGGCGAGGCGCATTTCACATGCATACCGTATTGTGGCCTCTGGCCTGGAGGTGGAGGGGAAGGCGGCCCAGGCCTGGGGGAACATATGCCACTCACGAGCTATGAAGTGATACTAATGCAAGTTATTGCCTCTAACAGCTTTGCAACGCCACAATGGCTTCTGCTCCAGTACACCACGACGCTCAGTAGTTGCACCGGCTTGTCTGCAGCGAACCGCCTGTAAGCCGAGATGGGCGGCTCGGCCATCAGAAACGCAGTACGTTTGCCAAAAGAGACGTATCTCCAGGTTTTGAGGCACCTTTCGGAGCACTTTGCGGCTTGTTTCCCCGGCGCATCTATCACCTTCCCAGGTCACCTTGGCGATAAGGAGTCCTTTGGAGACGTCGATGCTGTGCTTTGCTTGGGGCCTGAAGACAGTAGAGAGGCGATGATTGACTCCCTCCAGCCTGTGGAAGTGGCCACGAACGGACATATAACTTCAGTCGGCCTGCTGTGGCCTGGGGTTGGCGACGACGCTGCTGTCGTGCAAGTGGACCTCAACTTTGCGCACTCTCCGGAGGAGGCACAGCGTATGCACAGCTACCTTTCTTATGGTGCCTGGGGCATGTACCTCGGCATCGCTCTTGCTCGCCTAGGCCTTCAGTACGGCCTTCACGGATTGAAGGTCCCGGTTGGGAACACCACCAAGTATTTGCTTCTGTCGGACGACGCCCCTGCCATCTTCAAATTCCTGGGCTTGGACTGGTCACTCTTCAACGGTGAGGGTGCCTTCAAGGACGCTGATGCGCTTCTCGACTTCCTATTCACATCGCCGTATGTCCATCCCACGTTGTTCGCCTCCGCCTTGGCCAAGGCACACCTCAACCCACGCCTCGGCCCGTTGAAGGCATATATGGCTGTGCGCTTCCCGGGGCTCGTTGCTACTGCTTCCACGACCGATGACTTCGGCGCGCGTAGTCCTCATGACCAGCTGGCTGCTGGACTCGCAAGCAGCCTCACACTGGAAAGCGGCTCACCTCTCAAAGAAGCTCCAGACCCTGCAGTGGTGTGCAAGTCAGCGTTGGAGTTTTTCGGGAAGGGTGCGGAGTTTGACGCCATGCTGGCGGATGCAGCTGCGCGGGCGGCGGCGCGGGGAAAGTTTAGCGGGGCCCTGGTGATGGAGTTGCGTCCAGGGCTCAAAGATGGCGCGCTCGGCGAATTCATCAAGGCGTTCCGCGCACAGTACAGCGTGGATGCGCTCAACAGCATGAGTGTGCAGGACATTGCGGCAGCTGTCACCGCGTTCCCGTTTGAATACCCCGCGAGCCCAAACAATTCGCGCTGTTGCGTGCCCGTCGACCATGCGGCAGTGAAGCTCTGACTTCTGCAGTTTAAGCATTTGCATGCATGCCCAATCCAACCTCTCGTTGCAACCACGCGCACTTGCATGGCTGAAATGGCATATCCCGGTGCTCACGCACGCATGCCACAAACAACAGCGCCTGCAGCGTTGATGGCGCATGTCTGTTGATGGCGGTTCGATCCGAACGATCCATCCTTCCTGGACACCTGTGTGCATGCATGTGCTATCGTGTGCTAGCTTGCCGCCTGCATGCATGCACGACGCCCTCGGCGCAGACCACAAACCCTTGTAACCACCTTGCAATGCGTATACTGGTTTCAAGTGGTTTGCCAGATGCGATGCCAGTGTTGCTTGTGCCTGACCATGATGAGACGTGCAGATACAGTCATGGGAGAGACAGGGATTCCTCATGTCGGGGTTTGTGCACAAAGTTTTCATGATTGCATATTTGCATGACTCGACTCCGCGGTCTATGCCTGCTGCGCTAACTGGCGACGCACGTGTGCAGTGCCCATGCGCCATGCAAACACTCTCATGTTGGAGTCCAAACAGCCGCGGTGCATCATGCTGGCAAATCGCTGGCCCGATGGCATCCTCACCGTGTGTGAGGTCTTACTCTGTTTGCGTGCAGCCTGTCAGTGACGCCATGTCATCTTAGAGGTGCTGCCGCAGGAGAGTGGAGCCCCTCACCTGACCTCACCTCACCTCACCTCACCTCACCTCACGTGTGTGCGGCCTTTACGGCTCTCCCTCCCTCCCTCCCTCCCTCCCTCCCTGTCCGCCACAGCGTGTGACACTCTCACTCTCAGTGGGCATCCGCTGCTGCCTGCCTGCACGCACGTTGATCACATATCCACATTATTATGTCCACCGGGTGCCTCAGTACGTTGTGTACACACCCTCCCTGCCTACACACACACATACACACACTTTCACTTACAGACCGCTCTTACTACAGCCACCGACTCAGACCATCAGACCGCTGTTCTCTTCACGGCAGCCGCCAGCTCAGCCCGGACACCTCGCCACTCTCAGGTGCAGTTCTTACCATCACGCATTAAGCACACTGCACGGCCCCACGGAAAGCACACTGCATGGCCCCACGGGAACCAAATAACTCTAAACACACATACACATACACACTTGTGGTCATGCACCCACAACAGTCACAATGCTCGTGTTTTTTTTTACTGGTCATGTTGATGATGCGGTGCAAGTGGTGGCCACAGCCGCACATGACGCTGTGTACGTTGGGCTGCAGCTGTGCATGAACAGGGCGCCGCTGTGATGTGATGTGGCGGCGCGAGGTGCCTGCTGGGCCTGCAGCATGAGCTTGCCATCGCCATGGCACTGGCACAGCGCGGGCGCTGGTATGACGCTGGCGCTGGTGAGGGTGTCAGAAAGGGTTTCCGTGGGGCCATATAATGTAATTCCCATGGGGCCATGCAGTGTGTATATGCGTATGCGTAGGGATAGAGGCTGCACCTGACGATGGCGAGCGACGGTTCTGGGCTGATCTTGCAGCTGTCGCAAAACAAACAACAGTCTGATGAGCTCAAACGGTGGCTGTATGAAACACGGTCTTTCAGTGATGGTGTGTGGAAATATGGTGGGGATGTGCGTGTGGCTCCACCTGTGCACCCTGACAGGCCATGCGGCAGGTGTGTTTAGGCGCTGATTGATCATGCGGCGTACGGGACATGCCAAGGGACACACGTGGCTGCCACACGTTCACACTGATTACAGTCGATGTCTAACCTCGCTCGGCCTGCGAGCCAGAGGCGCAGGCAGGGGTCAAAACCTCAAACTTTAAATAAAATACACCAGCACACGAGCGAGCAGTGCACAATGACGAAAACCCGCACAAACACGACGCACATTAGCCCCATCACTGATCACTACGGTCACAATCCCAAAAATTCGGATCCTGAGTCTTGTTCGCTTGATGCAGGTGGTGCAGCTTGTGAAACCTGGGCGGCTGGTCCGGGCAGACAGGGTGAGAGACAGAAACACTTCTGGCTGGCATGAGGTTAAAGGAACGCATCAGATGGGAAGCGGGAAGAGGGTACACTGGATGAACTTGCCAATCGCATACGCCGCGCCGCATGCTCTCTGCCCATGCAGGCCTGCGTTGTATTGGCTTGCAGGCACGCTCGCGATGCAGCCAAAGTGGCCAGTGAAAGCGATGCTGCTGCCGGCCGGCGCATCACCGGCTACGGCCGCTGACGGCGTCATCGCACACACGGCTGACCGTCGCATTGCACCGCGTTGAAGGCCGCGCTGCACAGCCGTGCAGCTAAGAGGATCGACGTGCAGCATGGTGTCGGCTTGCCCAAATGAAAGGTGTATGTAAGCGAACCGCCCTGTAAGGGATTGCAGGGTTAGAGTCAGTCCTGGCAGGGCCACATCATATGTTGACGCAACCACGCATGCGTGCTCAAAGGCGCTGCCTGAAAACACAAAATAGTCGGGACTGAGTACACCGCCTGACGCGGGCACGCTACACGTCACACATCACACGCCCTGCACATGCACATGCACATGCACATGCACATGCAGGCAAGGGCATCACACAGGTGAGGGATGCTCCCTGCAATGCCCACACGCACTTCGCTCCGGCTGCACACGCGGCAGCTCGCAAACGCATGGAAAAACCTGGGAGAGGCAAAAGTCAATCACATCACACACAGGGCGCCACCAGGGAGGGCAGGTGTGGTGGTTGCGCAGTCATGGTGCAAACAGAGTTACGCTAATCAGGAGAAAAGCGGTCGGGGCGGCGCTTGGAGGGTGGGAGAGGGGCTGAGGCCAAAAATACAAAATCGCGCGGAGTGATGTGAGCCAGTAGGCACGCATTTCACATGCAGCACGTGCGCTCGGGCATCATGCACAAGCTGTGTAGTATACTAGTATGCCATGCGCCAGCATGCACAGCTGTCGCTCACATAGGAGAAAACGCAGGGCGCACGGAATCTAAGTACAGTTTGCGTGCATGCATGCATGCAGACAGGCCGCGGATATGAGGCACACGATTTCTTGATCGTGCATCATGCGGGTAATGTGGGCACTATGAGTGGCAGCTTAGCAGCGTGCTGTTGCTGTTTCAGGGACGGTGCCCTGCCCCCCAGGCAGGCTACGCGGGGCCGCAGCGGCGCTACCGGGGCGCATGCTCCTCCTGATGCTGCCGTGGGCCGCAGCACCATACGCCCGCTCCGCTGACAGACAGGTGAGGTGAGGGTGCACAGGCAAGAATGTACAGGCATTAAGTTTACCATGATGACGATGATCGCACCAATCCCTTGGCATCGCTGCTCCATGCCGCTCCCTGCTCCCTGGCAGGCCCACCGCTCTGCGACCTCACGCCCTGATCCGATAGCTGCTGGCTGGCTGGCTCACAGGCGTGACCTGTGTAGGCAGCGCGCGTCTGCACCATCAGGACCAGCTGAGGAACGATGGTCGCCACTTTGCGCTGTCCCCTGCACATCACCGTTGCCCGTGCTGTTGCTGCTGCCGGTGGCATCAGTGGCGGCGTTGTTTGCGTAGGGGTAGTGCTTCAGGGTGGCCGCGAAGAACTGCATCACCGCGGTGTCCATGTACGCGGGGCCAAACGGCCACATGCCCTGCAGGAACGCCACTGCACGGTGGGGGGCGTGGTGACACGCGAGGGCAACAGCAACGATTTGGGTTTTTGCGTTGAAATATGAGTGTTTGCTTGCTTCAGGCGCTGGTCAGACTCAATGCTTGGGGCAATGGTCGAGGGACACAAACAGTATGGCGTATGGCCAGCGCAGGCATCAAGCCGCAGGCAGGCAGAAGGTGGCATGGTCGCACGTTGCAGTGTGCGGCGAGTTTTTGCCAACACAACCCCGAGGAGAAGCGCTGCAGTGTTTGCTACCCCAACCTGCAACCGCAGTGGCAGCACCTCACCGTGGCCGCCATGGCGTGTGGCTGCCAGCAGGGTGTGCGGGTTCTTGCTGCACTCCAGGTCAGGGATTTGCCTGCACGCAAAAAACCGGTAGCATCATCAGTATTGCAGCAATGCATCAGGCGCACCGCCTCGTGATGATATTGCTGCTGGCCACCCTCAGCTGCATGGCCATCAACAGATCCTTCCCTTCCCCCTCTCCCCCCCCCCTCCCTTCACTGCTACCCCTCAACAGCCACGCTGTCACAGCTCGGCCTGCCACTTGGAGTGCACAGGCTCTGCCCGTGTCGAGCTCTCCCACTGCTGCTCCTCCTCCTCCTTCCTTTGCCCCCAAGACAAGACCCACTCCTCCCACTCGCAGGCTGTCGGTGCGCTCCTCCCATCACTTGATGCTCTATCATTCCCCCCCAAAATAAAAAACCACACATCCCTGCGCCCCTGTCATGCCGGCCGCCTCCCCCCTCATGAGTCATGACCCACCCGAGAAAGGGGTCGTCCTTGGCCAGCAGGATGAGGGTGGGCGTGGTGATGGAGGGGATGTAGTCCAGGGAGGCGGCGGCCTCGTAGTACTCAAAGCGGTTGGCAAAGCCCTGCGTGGTGGTCACGCCCGCATCCTCCACCTGCAGTATACACGTACGGGTGCCGTATGGGTGATGTACGGGTACGTACGGATGAGCAACCACACATATGAGCACCGTATGTGTGAAGCATAGGAATTGGCTGACGGGGATATTTGCCGCTGGAACGCTCGCCAGATAGGCAGCACGTCATGCACATGTACAACGTTTGCATGCGCTCCGGCCACAAGCTGGGCCACAATTGCCTAATGCATAAGGCAGGTGCATGTTGTGTGCGTGCATGCAGTATGCGGAGGCGCCTGGTGCCTACCTGCTGCACCGTCCATGCCGCCAACGTGGTGTCCACATCCAGCAGCGTGTTGGCGCGGATGTGACCCTCGTGGTGCGCCACAAACTCCTTAATCCTGGCGACAGGTCCGGGTGGGTGCAAGAAGCAAAGGGGGATACACATCATGCCACACACAACACAACAAGTAACTCTTAACACGCCTGACGTACCAACTCCAGCTGACATGCAATGCAACCGGTGAACGGGACACACGTGTTCTTGGGTGGCCGCTGACCGACATGACAAGTGCTTGAGCAACACAGTACCTAAGCAAGCAAATGACACACCAAGCTGCACGTGGCGGCTCACTTGTACGCCAGGGCCAGGTTGTACATGAAGTTGATGGACCAGGGCTTGGCCAGGTTGGCGGCGCTCTTCTGCATGCACACCGGGCTGCTCACCACCGCCGCCGCCGCCAGGCCGCTGCCCGCCACCGTCGGCGGCCCACCCGCGCGTCCCCTCCATCCCCTTTCCCCACCCCCACTGCCACCAGCATTGCCGCTGCCACCAGCAGAACCATTGCTGAGCCCGTTGCCGACGCTGCTTCGGTCGTTGCTAAACTCCCGCTTGCTCAGTCCTATCCAGGGGCTTCGGCCGTGTGGGATCTCACCCTTGGACGCAGATTCTGATATGGTTTCGGAGGCTGTGCCCGCCTCGGGCTCCACTGGCCGGGTTTCCACACCCCCAGCTGGGTCCTGCTGGGGATTTGTACTGCCTGCTGTGGGAGCACGCTGCACCGACCCGCGTCTGGCGAGAGATGCAGCTGCTGGCTGTGATGAGGACAACCCCGGTGATCGCTCAGAGTCGTTGCTATCACCCACCAGCAGCCCGTGACTGCTGCACTCGGCTGCTTCTTCATAGTCATCATAGTCCTCGTAGTCGCCACGCGGTTCCCGCAGCTGCTCGTCCAGGCTCTCGCCTGACATGGCAGCCTCGCCTGAAACCAGCAGGCCCTCCCTGCCCCGGTCGCTGAACATGCGGATGTGATCTGCGGCCTGCCCCAGCCGCTCCTGGCCGTGCGACTGGCTGCTGCCGGTGCCGGTGCCGATGCCACCGCCCGCGCCATCCTCCCGCATGTCACTGCCAGCGCCAGCAGCATCAGCAGCGGCGGCGCCTGCGGGTGACCCAGATGCCTTCCTGCTGCTGCTGCCGCTGGCCATCCTGTCCCATGCAGATCGTGTGTGGGACCGTGCTGCCGCTGAGGCTGCAACAGCGGCATCGCTGGTGGGGGGTTTGCCGGCGGGGCGGGTGTTCCTGGCGTGCACGTGTTGCGTGTGGAGGGTGGGTCCGTGCAGGCCGGCGCCGGCCTCGCCTAGGTACTTTGTGAGCATGAGGCCGCCCAGCGAATAACCCACCGCGCACACGGGCGCGTCGGGGAAGCGCCTGTCAGCGTGTATGCATGCATGACCACGGCCACGGCCCCGTCACACATGCACATGCATGAATACGGATGGCACTTACCGACACAGGCCAGTTTACCGTATCGCTGAAAGCATACCATACACGCACACTAGTGCTCAGGCTAGATGCCAACATGCAAGGGGTTATGCTGCTGACATGTGTAGCATGGGCATGAGATATTCGTGCTATACACGGCATGAGGTGTGCATGCATGCAGCGCTGCGTTCCACGCATGTGCAGCGGGTCGCAGGTGCGCAGATGCTGCGCCGTCACAACCGGCAGGACCAAACCACTGAGTGAAGGCAGCATGTGGTGTCGTTGCTGGTTTGCCCAGGCCGCCACTCACGCCTTGATTGACTCCACCGCAATGTACAGGTCACGCGTAAGGGTGGCGGTGTAGCCACGCGGGGAGGTGAGCGGCAGGCCGTTGCAGCCCCGGTAGTTTAGCACCACGCCCCTCCAGCCCCTGGAGCAGGCCTGCGCGCAGGCCCACTTGCAGTAGCCCTCGTGGCTGCCGCCGTTGACGCCGTGGCAGACGAGCACGATGGGCGCGGCGGGCGGGGCGAAACCGAGCGCGTCGCACCCCGCGTACCAGTCGAGGGCGACGGTGCCTCCGTCCTCGCACATGACCAGCTGTCGGCTGTAGGTGTTGGCGATGGAGAGCTTGCGCAGCACTGATTGCGGTCAAACCCAAAGGGCACACATGGTGGGCAACAAGGAAGCACGCACATCAGCGCCCATCAGCGACCCATCAGAGGATGCAAGTCAGTACCTGCAAGCACTGGGGCAAATACATGGTAGGAGTAGGAGCTGACAGTGACGTTGGCGTGACTCACGGCCGAGGCATGTTTGAACGTGTCGACTCGAGGCCCAGGGGGTAGGCTTGTAAGGAAGGAGCAGGGCGCTGCAGTGGGGCAGCACCAGAGACTTCAGCGGCCCATCAGCCACAACGATCTCCGGAGGCTGGCCTGGCTCCCCAGACGCGAGCCTGCACTCACATCGCGTTCGTGTTGACAGCGGTGCACAGATTGACACGCGGGTTAGGCACCATTGGCAAGCGTTGATGCAGCGTGCAAACGGACCTCAAAGCCCTTCAGCGATGCCTGACAGCAGCAGACTATGTCAAAGGAAAGTGGGGTCCTGCATACTTTCGCACACAGGACCCAAGTGCGCTACATCTGTTGCGGAACCTGACAACTGCAACGACTTGCACAGCTACTTCTTGCCCCGCGTGGCCACATCTTCAAGAGGAACATATAGCAGGACTAACAGTCTTCATAGCACTCACCAGCCTGCCAGCGCTGCAGCGCCCACGCTCACGGCAAGCCCACCGACCGCGGCAGTCCGCTTCGATGGGCGCTGGCGCGCCATCGCCCAACGCTCGCCTCGGGAGCCCAGATGTGCTCCCCAGATGTGTTCACGGCGGGAGCAGACGGAGGCTCAAGCTGCAAGGGCAGAGCTGCCTTAACCCAGAACCTAAGCTATCGTTCGCGCAAGCGCAGAGCTGGACATGGACCCCAACGCGCACGCACGCAAGATACCCAAGCACGCGACAAACGAGAACGCTGTTGCATACACGTGCAAAAAGGGATGCACGTCAGGGGTATGTGTCGTGATGAGCACAGGTGCATCTCACATCCCACTGTTGCACGGTGTCACTATTCAGATGCGGAACCACCGCTGACTCAAGGCGTGTCGCTCACGAATTCTGCAAATCTTAACAGCCGGCACCCGTGACACGTCCACAGCTGATGAAGGGTTCCCACCATGCCGCAGTTTGTGACGCAGTCGCTCATTTGCGTTCAGATGCCGTCGAAACGCTTGGCGTGGCAGGCGCCAACGCAAAGACGCTGTCAAATAAGCGAAGGATGAAGAGGTTAGAAGAGGGCATTTGTGACACACTCATGCGCCTGCCAGCTCCGGGGGGCCCAGATGTCCAACTGCTATTCCATAACCTCGAGGCTTGGTTCAGTGAAGGGCAGCCTGCTATGGATTGGTCGATGGTGCCCGCACCTTGCGACCCTGCTGTGCTGCTGGACAACAAACAGAATACCACAAGAAGGCAAGGTCTTGATATATACTCACAAATTGAGCAGCTGGTGCTGACGAGCAACGAACCCGCAGCTGTTCAAGTTGACAGAATTGAGGCGCCGCGCGCAGGCTTGAAACTGAGCAGAGGGTGGCAAAAGCGATATCAGGCGAGTGCTGATGCTTGGCTGCTTGCTGAAACGCATGTGTGTCCTGCATCTTTTGTTGTACAGCCAGCAAAGCCAGCGATGGGAGTGCTGTTAAGCAGTGACCCCAAGCTCTTGGCTGCCTACTTGCGCAGGTGGAAAGCTTTGCAGTGGTTCTCCGGCAACTGCTCCGTGATGCCTCACTCCCTTTACATGTGGTTGACTTCGGCTGTGGCAGCGGCAGCTTGCTGTTGCCGCTTGCGCACCAGTTCCCTCACTGCACCTTCACAGGTACGTCGCGCGCACACAGTGTGCGTGTCATCAAGCATGCCATGTTGGGGCCCAGCCCTGTTTGCCCAGCCCACAACGTCCAGCATCACGCGCACAAATGCCAGCGTGCAGTATATTGTGCCGTCCCTCACCCAGGTATGGCCTACGGTAAGCATGGGTGTCCATGTCAACACAACGTTAACGCTGCTCAGGCCAGGCCTTGTCCCTGCATGCTGGTGGCATGATGCACCTGCAGGCGTGGAGATGAAGGCGGCGGCGTGCGCCATCCTGCAGCACCGCGTAGAGCTCGCCGGCCTGACCAACGTATCCGTGTTCTGCGGCATGATCGAGGCGTTCAGGCAGCGCTTTGACGTGGGTCTCGCGCTGCATGCGTGCGGCAACGCCACGGACCACGTCATGCTGCTGTGCGCGAAGCAGCGTGCAGCATACATCGTCAGCCCCTGCTGCGTCGGTAAGCCCCTGCCACTGGTCACGACATTACCTGCGCTGCCGGGCGGGCTGCATTGTGCATTCGGCTGTGTACACGCATGAGCCTGTTATCCATTCTTGTTGCTAGGCATCGCCACAAATACACAACGTAGGGTTTGGGGCTCGAAATTTTAGGGATTCAGATTTCAGCACGCATGGGACGCTTGTGGCTGTCTGCGTGCTGCTATGCCGTGCATACTTCTGTCCACACATGCACATGCACGTGCGCACTACTGTGCCAATTCCACGATGGCCAGCCCTCTTATCGCGCGCGCAGGCAAGCTCAAGCTCAGCCTGGCGGGCGGCAGCAGCTTCAGCGCCTCCCCGGAGCTAACCACCTACAAGTACTCCGCGCTCATGCCGGGAGGATGGCCGGCGCGGCCACACGCTGCCCCTGCAGCAACAACACCCACCACGCCCCCTGGCCCCTCAGCACCCTTAGCAGCAGCAGCAGCAGCAGCAGCAGCAGCAACACCCGCCACGCCGCCTGGCCCCTCATCATCCTCCTCAACAGCATCCTTAGAAGGAGCAGCCGCAGCATCAGGAGCAGCAGCAGGTCAGGGGGACAGCGGCAATGGCCATGGCAGGGGTGATGTGGGCGGCAGCAGCATCGGCGGCGTGTTGTTGTTGGTGCCGGGAGGCGGGGCGGAGGGGGCGGGGGAGGGTCGTGCGGAGGGGGTGGAGGATGCGGTCGTGGTGCGGCACCCGCGCTCCGCATGGCTCAGCCAATACCTGCCCGACGCTGAGCGCAACTTCCGGTTGATGGCCAAGGTGGGACGAGCGTGTGGGTGGGTGCGCATGCGGGTTCTGGCCGGTAGGCCCTTGACATGCAGTAGATTGCAGATTTGCAGCCGATTTAGGTCACCTCAGGTGTTTGACCTATGGTTAGATCAGTACTGCAACTGTGCTCAAAGTGTGTTAATGGACTGTGCCCCGTGGGGCATCTGGAGTCATGATGCATTGCCGTGATGGTGTGGGTACGCAGGCGGCTGACACAAACCACTCCTCCGGCTGTCAAGCGCCGACCGAGCAGAAAGGCAGAAGCGCTCAGGCGCCTCCTGCTGCAGAAACATCCACCGCCCCCGACACCAACACCGACACCGCCGCCTCAAACGCAACCGCTACCGCCATCAAGGCAACACCTGCGTCATCATCGTCGCCCTCGTTTGCCTTTGACGCACAGCTGCCGCCGGCGTCCACAGCTGCTACCAGCAGGCACACACAAGAGCTCGACCAGCGTGTGCCAGCACAGCAGGGTCGGCTGGATCAACAGCCGCACTCGCCCCAACAAGTGGCTGCCGATGCTCACACCGTGCCCTTGCAACAGCAGCAGCAGCAGGGTGCATCTGTCGCTGTCCCGTTCACCGCCGCTGCTCTGTGCAAGGCGCACGTGGAGATGGATCGCTGCCTTGCGTCACGCGAGGCCGGCTTTGCGGTGGGGCTGTTCAAGGTGCTGCACGCAGAGTCCACCGCAAAGGGTGACCTGCTGGTCGGAGTACCGCTGCAGGCCGACGATGACGAGGCGGTACGTACCGCTGCGGTACACCTTCCACTCGGCCACGCAGGTTTCAGCGGCGGCCACGCAGGTTTCAGCGGCAGCCAGAGGAGTGACGAAGCCGATCATGACGAAGGGGTTGAGGATGCGAGGGCAAGGGAGGGGCAAGAGGCGGGCATGCTTGACGTGGGCGGCGCTGCATGGCGGCGGCGCCGGGCGGCCGTGTGGCATAGCGTAGCCTCCCGCATGCTGGCCGCGGAATCCCGCTGGCAGCTTGCCGGGCCGACCGGAGGCTCGCCTGCCTGAAGGTGCTTGATGGCTGCACGCCTTATTCAGTGAAATGACCATGGGTGGTGCTTGTTGGGGTTTGTGAACACAGCAGGATTACTGTCTGGCGCGGTCTATCGGTTGGCGGCAGTGTGTTTAGAGTTATTTGGTTCCCGTGGGGCCATGCAGTGTGCCTTCTGTGGGTCCGTGCAGTGTGCTTATGTTATGGATGCGGCAGTGTGTGTGACAGGACGACGTCATTCCGTGGCGCCTGAGCATGTGCGGTGTGCGTGTTTGCATTGTGTGTGAGCCTGGGCACAGAGGACTCGTATATCATGGCCTGTACGTGATACGTTTTGCCCTCGACATCAGTGCCCTGGTAAGCCTACTGCTCCGGCGACCCTGCTGCCCCTGCTGCGACCTAGCTGCTGGCGCACAGCGCTAGCCATGGACCCTACACCCTAAGCCAGCTGCTGCATGCGCAAGTGACAGCCCTTGCTGTTTCCACCTTCCACCTTCCCCAAGCTGCCTCTGGCGTGAGTTTGCGGTACAAGCGGCACATTGCGCGAGCAGCTGTCATAAGCGCCCTTGCATCGCGGACGACAGCTTAACCACTGCTGCGCTGCAACCACAGTTTCCTCTCCTGCTTTCCCAGGCCCGCCCCGTGCATCGCACGGCATCGTGTACACCATCAGCCTTAGCACATCCCAGCATTTTTGCAACTGTCGAACAAGTGCACTCATTCAAAATACGCCTGTTCATTACATCAATCAATCGATGGCCAACACAGCCTTGCAAGTGTAGCCGTGCTGCACACGGTGGAGCGGGGCTCACGCACCACACGCAAGAGCGCGATCTGCCAGTATGTGCCCAACATTCACTTGGACGGTGGGGTGATGCATGACAGCGCGACTCACGATTGCCTGGCACGTTGCCAGCGCGTGTGCATCATACAATGTGCAGGTACTACCAAACTGCAGGCATGTCAACACAGCCACCCTGTCGTCAGCTGAGGCTGCGCTTACTGCAACACCACGCAACAGAACCAGGCGGCAGTGGCAAACCAACACGGGGCTGAGATAGACGGAACGGGGATGTCAACGCATTATGGTGGGCCATATGGCAAGTGCACATGGGACAACAGAGCTGAAACGTCCAACACACAACCAATCTCGGCACAACCTGTGCGGCCTTTGCCCACAGCCCTTTATTGCTGCTGCCAGGCAGCTCGTGCACCTAGGATGCAACAAAACTGCAACACCGCCGCGACAAAACACTCGACAACGATCTGTGTGAGGCATCCGATGCAAGTGCCAAGCGTCCGCTTGTAGTCATGCAGAGGGAGGCATGTGCGTACTCGTGCTGTTATGATCAAATGGGCTCAATGACACGCACACGGGCTGTGGAAGTGTAGACATACGGTACGCATTACTGTAGGAAGAATACCGATGAGGCAGCGTGGCGCAACAGGAGCGGGGTTTGTTTTGAAGCGTCAGTAGGCTACACTGCCAGCTCGCTTGGCTGTACTATAGTTGCAACCGGGCTGCAATCGCGTTTCTCAACACCCTTCATTTGCGTGCCCACGCACACGGCAGACCATGCAGGCGAGGGGCAGGTGAGCACCAGCAAAGCACAGGCACGGGTCTATGCAACATCGGCACATCGCTCACCACACCACGCACGCACGAGCAGGCAGGAGGGGCGATAGCAACAACTGTGCAATGCACGTGCAATCCCATTGGAGGTACACACAACCGGATCAAATACATTAAGGCCAGATTGAAAAGCACCCTTTATTTGTGCACCCGAGCACTGCCACCATACTCGCAAACATACGTCTTACTCCATGCAAGCAGCCTTGCCTGACCTGATGGTTCTCACAGCAAGCAGGAGGCAGCATGATTGGTGAATGGTAATCAGCTTATTGGCTCTGGCAGCGGATTATTGGTTATCGCGCCGGACCCCTTGTACAAGTCACCCACCGCTTGACGCTCGTGCATGCTGCGTGGCAGCAGTAGCAGCGTGCAGCTGCCCGGAGGCATACGGGAACGCATGCACTGTGCGCTGATGCTGTCCCTGTCAGGATAGTGGCACCCAGGTACGCTGTTCGACACACGATATGCACATGCCAATGTCTTTAATCGGTGCGGCATCTTCACCTCATCACATAAACAATTAAGAGCATGGAGCACGTTTTCGTGCGTTGACCTACTCCAAACCCAACAAAGTAAACAGTAAACAACACTAAAAATGGCAGAATGCATTGTAGTACCACAACATCAGCAGTACATCAGTACATCAGTACTCCAGGGAAGCTAGGCAGGTGATGGTGGCCAGCGCCGCCAGGCCCGCCTGCGTGACGGCCGGGCAGTGCGCCAGGCTGAGCGTGGAGAGGCACACGAGGCGCGACAGCGCCTTGACGCCAGCGTCCGTGATGTCGGGGCAGCGCGCCAGGCGCAGGCTGGTCAGGCTGGTGGCTCGCGCCGCCAGGGCCAGCAGCGACGCGTCGGAGAGCTGCAGGCAGCTGTCCAGGTGCAGCGTCAGCAGGCGGCGCTGCTGCAGCAGCTGATGCTGCTGCTGCCGGAGCAGCTGCCGCTGCTGCGCCTGCTGGCGCTGCTGCAGCGAGGCTGACGAGGAGGACGATGCCTGCCGCGCTGGCAGCTGCTGGTGGGCAGCAAGAGCCGGGGATCCACCGCCGCCGTGCCCCCCACTAGGGACCTGCGCACCAGTGGCGCTGCCACCGCCACCATTACCACCAGCACTGCTGGCAGCCGCTGTATATGACTGCAGGTAAGCTGCCGGCCCGGCAGGAGGAGCTTGCGGCGAGCCGCCAGTCAACCTCTCCAGCAGCACTCCACCCAACGGCCCCAATGAGCGTGTGGCGGCCAGGAGGGACGCCGCTGACGTGTGCCGGCCCGTAACCAAGTGTTGCGCCGCTGCTGTGCCCGAGGCGTCATCGCCGTTGCCGTTGGTACCTGCAAGCGTGTTGCTGCTGGTGCTGATGCCACCGCTGGTGCCGATGCTGCTGGCAATGCCAACGCTGGAGCCGCCTCCCCCGGAGTAACCAGAAACACTGCCCCCGCCTGCTCCGGAACCGATGGAACCATCGTTGCCACCAGGTCCGGAACCGGGAGAACCACTGCTGGCAATCAGGGCGGCGACCCCAGCGTCTGAGATGCGCATGCAGCCGCTTGCCTTGAGCGTTATTAGCAGCGGCAGCCGTGCCAACGCGCCGAGCGTAGCGTCTCCCAGGCGCACGCAGTGGGAGATATCTGCCGCAGTCAGGCTCGTCAACGCAGCCAGCTGGGCGCCCGCGCTGTCATCGAGCGCACCGCAGTGCGAGACGTCAAGCTTAGTCAGCGTGTCTGACAGGCGCTGAACGGCACAGCCCAGGCCAGCGTTGCTCAGCTCGGGGCAGTGTCGAAGCACCAACGTGTCCATGCAGCGCCGCCGCTGCCGCTGCCGCTGCTGCTGCCGTGGGGCCTGCTGCTGCGGTGCGCCGATCAGCTCTGGCCCCTGGTCCTGCCTGCCATTACCATTGCCGCAGTCCTCACGGCATTCCTCCCATGCGGCAAACCCCATGCCGGTGATCCCGGTGCAGTGACCCAGATCGAGGCATTGCAAGCTCGGCAGTGCGCCTAAGCATGCGATGCCCGCATCCGACAAGGACACGCAGTGAGTGAGCTGCAGCACGCGCAGGTGCTGGCAGGCGGCGGCGATGTGCTGCAGCCCAGCGTCCGGCAGCTGCACGCAGGCAGAGAGGTTGAGGCTGGAGAGGCGCGTCAGTGCGGACAGCGCGGTCAACCCATCGTCGTCCGCCAAGCGGCTGCAGCGTGCCAGCGACAGCACCTGCAGCGCCGTCAGGCAGCGCAGCGCCGGCAGGGCCCTGGCCTCCAGAAACGCCGCACGCGAGAGGTCCAGGGTGTGCAACCTGGACACGGCAGGCAGGCATGCCGATGCACATTCGGCTCCCTTTGCGCTGCTGGCATTTCCAGCAACTGCTTCTGCTGAGCCTGCCGGGGGCTGCATGTTGGGGCCGGCTGCACTGGTGTTGGCGGCGGCGGCGATGTTGGTGCCAGTGCTGGCTGCTGGCGGCTCGGCCAGGGTGACACCAGCCAGGTTCATGACCGTCAAGCTGGTGAGGTGCGGCAGGCTGCGGCACAGGCGCACGAGGCACTCCCCGTCTACTGGACCAGGCACCAGCAGCTGCCGCTGCTGCTGCTGCTGCTGCTGCTGTACGTTGGCGGTGGCGCTGATGGTTGATGTGCCTGCGTCACCAACGGCAGCAGTCCCAGCAGGAAGTGGCCCACTTGCAGTATCTGTTTGAGAGCTGGTTCCGGCAGCGCTGGCCACGCTGCCGTCATTGCTGACATTGGTGCTGCCGCTGGCGCTGTCAGCGCCAGCGCCGGAGGCAGCAGCCCCTGCACCTGCGGTAGCACCAGCAGCGCTGCCAGGTGCGGCAGACGCAACCACCACAACACTTCCAGCTGTACCAGCGGGGCTGGCAGCGGCAGCATGTGTCGAAATAAAAGCCAAATTCCGTAGTCCCTTGCATGCATGCGCAATCTCCATTGCCTCCAGCCGGCCGATGAGCAGGCCAGCATTGTACAGCAGGTCCAGGCTGGTCAGGCCAGCTGGCTGCCCACCACGTGTACTGCTGCCGTTGCCGGCTCCGGAACCAGCCACGCTCAGCTCCAGAACCACGTCCCGCATGCAGCCGGCGGTCAGGCCCAGGCAGTTGTGCACGGTGAGGGCGTTGAGGCGAGACAGGCCTGTCAGCATCGCCAGGCCCCCGTCCGTCATCCCGCCCAGCGATGACAACGACAACATGCCCAGGTTGGGAAACGATGCAACGATGGCAGCAATGCCCGCATCAGTTACGGTATTGGAATCCAGATTGTAGTACTGTGAGTACTGCTGATGATGGTGTGGATGCTGGCCGTGGGCTTGTGGTGGTGGGGGCGGGGGGGGATGTGGTAGCGGTTGCGGTGCGGTGGCTAGCGTGGCGGGGCCACCCAGCAGCAGCGCTGTCAGGCCGGTGAGCGGGGCGAGCGACGCCAGCGAGGCATCCGTCACGGCCGGCTTGGATCCGGAACCAATGTTGGAGATGTCCAGGTGGCGCAGCGTGGCTCTGAGACCGGCCAGGCAGGTGACGCCGGGGGCCGAGACCAGGGGGCAGCCGCTGATGTCGAGGTGTGTGAGGCGGTGCAGGCCTCCCGCCAGCGCCTTGAGACCTACATAGGCACACCGCACCCGCGCACACACGCACACATTGCTGCTAGCATCACCACCGGGCGTGTGCGCGCAAACATCAGTCTGTCTCACTTTCCCGCACCCTCCCCCACCACCACAAAGCCATGCTGCTTACCCAGCAACGATTGAATTGACATCACTTGGCCAAGCAGGCCATTTATGGGTGACTGCAATGGTCCAAGTGGATGCATGGGGAATTGGGCACTATCAGCACTGTTGATTGATCACACTCCACCCGACCCCCGAAATTTCACAAAGCAGGCCTCATGTTGGCTGTTGACGGCCATCACCACGTCGGCCATGGTGACCAAACTAGCCTGTCGCCACGACCGGCGTGGTGGGGCCATCAACAGCCAGGGAGCTGTCTGTCACCATAAACTGGTCATGACTGGTCAGCAGGCCTATGGCAGGGTTTAGGGCGTTAGGGTTTTTTTGCTGGCCCGGCTGGCCTGCGCAGTGTGGTGTGGCCTGTCTACTTAGGACCTACCTGCGTTGGTGAGCTTGATGCACCAGCGCAGCTCCAGGTGCAGCAGCTGCGCGTGCTGCGCGATGAGCATGGCGCCCGTGTCGGTGAGGCTCACGCAGCCGCCCAGCTTGAGGCTGGTCAGGCAGCTCATGTCCAGCAGCGCAAGCATGCCTGCGTGTGCCACCATGCGCAAGCAAGAGCATACGATCGCAGGGCACAGGCTCGACAACCGCAGCCAGAGCCGCGCAGCAGCAGCAGGGCGCAGTGGCGTACAGGGGCAGCGGCGTGTGAGGTACACGCGCCCCACGAGCGAGCGAGCGAGCGTGGCGAGGGGACCGCAGGGTGGGCTATGCTCAGGCAATCGAGCCAATCCGAAGCGGGCTCAACAATAAACAGCGTCGGCGGTGCAGCTCATAATCAAGCATATGTCCATCGCAGTGAAACTATCACGCCATGCAGGCGCAGCGGTGCACGCGAGGTACATGTGCGTCATGTACATTGCGGTTGATACAAAACTCGCTCACAGCATGTCAGCATGTGTATACAATGCTGTTTGACATCTTAAGACATCTCCACATCTGAAAATGGGCCTGCAGCCAAACTTCTTCTTGGTTATCCCCAGCAGGAAAGCAGTCTGGAGGCAAAGGCAGCACACAGCCGCCCGCTCGCGTGTCTCTCTCTCACCTGCGTCGCCCACGTGTACACACTGCGATAGGTCCAGGGAGTGGAGGCTGGTGAAGGACAGCAGCGCCTCGCAGCAGCCGTCAGTCACGGCGGGCGCGGCGCCGCGCGGGGGGCTGGCCAGGCTGAGGTGGCGCAGGCAGCGCAGCCCGCGCCCCAGCCGCTGCAGCTTGGCGGGCATCACGCACTGCAGTGCAGGCATGTGCCAGTAACACCAGACACGTATGGTGGCGGGTGAGCCCATGTGGTTGCGATGCGCATTACTGGGCCGCCCTGGGCTTTCTAGCCGATGGCCGACGCTTCCTCTGTATGAGGACTGCAGTGCAGGCATTCGCCAGCCACTCCAGACATGCATGGTGGCGGGTGCGCCCACGTGAACAAGGCGATGTGCCCTCACCCGGGCTGCTTGCTTGCCACTCATCCACCCATCCATGCCTGCCATGCATCCACAGCATGCACGCCAATGGCCCAGCAGACAGACCAGACCCCACTTACGTACCGCGATGCATGCGCTGAGGTCAAGGCACTGCAGGCAGGGGAAGAGGGCAGGCAGCGCCGCCGCGTGGCGCGCGTGCAGGCAGGCGGGCGAGAGGCGCGTGAGGCCTGCGCCCAGCAGGCGCCGCCACTCGCGACCCACCAGCCGCAGCGCGCTGCAGGCAGCAGGCAGGCAGAAGCCAGCATGCAGCATCCCCGTCCATAAGCCCACATCCTGCTATTGTGGTGACAGCCAGCAGCATGCTGCAAACACAAGCGCACATGCCGGCTGGTGTGACGCGCCTTCACGATCCATGATTGATTGAATTGGCATCGCCTGGCCAATCAGGCCATTCATGACCCTGGTGTGCGTGTGACGCAGGTGACCGTGCAGCATGAAACGACAGCAAACCCCTTCGCCATGCCAGGTCTTGCACCAATGCCAGCATGTGTGCATGGCAGCGGCAAATAACATCAGTCATCTACCGGTGCTTATAAGTGAGCGACAATCGCCATCATGACGGGGTTCGTCCCACGGGCCATGTGGGCAGTACAACCCGTTCAACAGCCAAGTGACCCACATGACCCACATGGCAAAACCCGGCCCAGTCAACCGACCCACCTCAGGTCTGATAGGTCCGTCATACTGACCAGCTCATTCACCAGCGCCTCCGGAGGCTCAACCCACGCAGGCTGCACCGCCAGCAGCGGCGCGGCCACGGCCCCGTGCCCCGCACACAGGCTGCTGCCGCTGCCGGTCTCGCTCGGGGTTGTGCGCGCTGCTGTTGCTGCTGCTGCTGGCGTCTGTGCTTGCAGCGTGTGCTGAGCTTGGCCACCGTCTGACGCCGACTGGGTGGCTTGCAACCTGCGCAAGTGGCTGCCAGGGCCGGGCGCGGGAGCGATATTGGTGTGCTGCCTGCAAGAGGGTGCGTCAGCAGTGACCGGGTTCCCGGCGCGGTATTCGTGAAAGTCACAGCAGTTTGGAACTAGGTGGACCACTTATTTTCGAACTGAGCAAGCTTCACGTGCAGTTCAACGGTGCGTGGGCTTCACACACATACCTGTCCCATACGGTCACCACCGCTGACACCAGCAGCAGGCAGAAAAGGCTGGCAAAGGTGCATGAAAGTGTCAGCCTGGCGTCCTGTCGAAGTCAAAGCAAGCAAGGGAAGAACAGAGCGGCAACAGCAACGTGTACAGCGTGTCTGACATATGTGCGGTGACCAGGCGTTGCCCAGCTGCCACAGCCTGCCTGTGCCAGCAAAGCAATCCAAAACACGCAGGAGGCCGAGCAGGAAACAGTGCACACCTGGTATGTTGCCAAGGTGGCCACCGCCAGAGGCGCCAGCAGCACCAGGCTGGTGGGCAGGCGCAGCAGCACGACCGCCCCGACGAGCGCGCTGAACACGACGAGCGTTGCTGCGTACGTCAGCACCAAGCCCAGCTCGTCAGGGCTTGCAAAGTAAGCATCCATTAAGATGTACAGGGAGTTTGCAGCGCATGTGCAGGGCAGTGGTAAAGTGTTATGCAGACAGGGACGCTTTTCCGCTGAGACAGCAGGGTAAGACAGGTAGATAGTAAATGATGATGGTAAATGAAAATGCAGTTCTGCTGAACTACCATGCACAGATGCAAGGTCCCTCCACTTCAGTGCCCCTAACTGAATGCGCTCCGTCCACACCGCAGTGTGCGGTAGGCAGCACAGCAGCACGCTCAGCGCGCTGTCCACACGCTGCTGGCTATCCGTGCCGCCGCCGCACCATTACATGCATCCAGCACACACAGCGCTCCGTCCACACCATGGTGGTGGTGGTGTGAGGGGGTCAGGGAAGGGAGGGTAGGTAAAATCCCACGCATCCCCGGAGACGTCCCGCATGCTCGCGACCTGCATTCGATCACCAGATGCGCCTTTGGACTGGTGCCCCCCAAAAGCCAAGATCTGGGGGCGATGGTTATCAGTGTTTGTTCCCACACCGCCACATTCACTCACTTTCACTGCGGACGTGCTAGGAGCGATGGCCAGCGCCTCCGAAATAGCGTTCTGTGCGCAATGCGTGCAGCACTCCATTCGGATAGATGGACGCGGCTGCGTCGACGTCCGACCCATAGAGCTGCAGCTAGGGACCATATCGCAAGCTGCAGGGTCCGCAAGGCTTCACTTGGGAGCTACGGACGTGCTTGCCGGGGTGAAGGTGAGCCTGCCATGTTGTTCTGTCCATTACGACCAGAGCCGTGTGGTTTCGGCACGAGTGGTCTTGCAATCCTGCCTGACTTGTACTTTACAAACGTGTGCCAATATTCAGCTGGAGGTCGGAACGCCGCTGCAGTCACTACCGGACTGTGGGCGCTTGCAAGTGACAGTCGAGTGCTCGCCGGTGGCTACACCAGAGTACCAGGTGTGGCCTTGGGCTCAAAGCTAACCTGTTTTCTTGATTGAATATGATATGCTTTATGTCACTTCTTTGTTGGCTGCCGGCATGCACCGCACCTGCCGCAACTGACGTTTGTTGGCTGCTGCTTGGAGACAGGGGCGAGGCGGTGAGGAGTGGGGCTCACAGCTAGCGAGAGCACTGGAGGCAAGCTTGAGAGGCGGTGGAGGTGTGTCTCTGTTGTTCAAACTGCTTTTTGGCTTGCTGTGCTTTCAATCTGCTTTTGCCTCCTGACCCTTGTGACCTGGTGTTGTCTGTTGCAGGTGTTGGGCTCAATCTGGAGCAGCTGTGCATCTCTGCTGGCAAGCACTGTTGGCACTTGTTCGTGGATGCGTTGGTTCTAAACGACGACGGCAATGTGCTCGACGCGCTCAGCATCGCCTGCCTTGCTGCCCTCCAAAACACACAGCTGCCTAAGGTCAGCGTGACAGAGGGGGAAGAAGGAGAGCTTCAGCTAGACGAACACCAAGCTGCAGAGCCTCTGAACACGTCGACTGTCCCTGTGGTCGTGTCTGTTTCCCAGGTGCGTGCTGTTGACTTGAGGGCAAGCACAGCATGGGGCTGGGCACAGCATGGGCTGACTGTGGATGCCTATTTATTCTTCTTGGTAACAGACCTGATTCAAGCACGCCTTATCCTAGTCTTGAACGTTCGTTTGTTACGTAAAAAGTGGCCAGAAACCATGCAAGGAACCAACCGGTCACTGCCATCGGTCCAGCCCGGCTTGAGTAACAGTAGGTTGCTGCAGCACTACACGTTTCTCTCGCCTCTAATATCCAGGAGCAGCTGTTGAGTCTGGGTAGTGGTATTGCACCTTCACTGCTGCAGGTTGGCACGCAATGTGTTGTGGACCTGAGGCTACAAGAGGAGCCATGCGCAACCTGCACAGCTCACATTATGGTAAGCCTTTTCAAGCACTACTCGCGGTGCCTGACTGTGTTCACCTGCGTGTAAACGGCAAAAGTTCCGTGGCACTATGGTTTCGGCGCTCATGACAAACAGCCTTGTAACTGCACAACGCAGGTGGAGAACCGTGTAGCTTGCCTGTAAAGTGGTGCTGTGATTAGTTTTGCTATGCACTGAGGGTTTGAGTGTTGCGTAACTGTTGGCAGGTGAATAGCAAAGGGCAGGTGTGCGGAGCGACAATGGAGGGAGCGCGTGGTGTGGATACGAGCACGCTGCAGGCAATGTTCTCAGTCGCTCAGAAGGTCGGGCCTAAAGTCATCTCTGCCGTGTCTGCATTCGTCCAACCTTGATTGCAAGCGTACCGGCCGAGGGACGCTGCGTTTTGGCTGACTGGATTGAAGCACAGAAGCCTAGGTTTGGGCTTTCAGATTGCAACAAAGTCATCATTCATTCCCAATCCAGTGTGCGTGGAAGCATACGTTGTGGGGCAGGGGATTTGGGGTGCGCACCGGACCTTATCCCTTTGAGCAAGCCAAATCCGAATGGCTGAGGAACCGTTCAACCAAGCCATTGCTTGGCGAACTTCGCTGCCTGCACACCAGCCTGTGTAACGTACTAGCTCACTGAGCTCACTGTCCATACTCGCGCAAGGTCCTCTTTGGATTCCTTTCAACTAATCGATCCAGCTTGTGCAAGAACGAGCTCGATGAAGCTCCTTCAGAGGCAGCGCGTGAGCAGCAAGGCTGGATGTCGCGAGGCCGCAGGTTTGTGCACATCGATACAACTCATACTGCTGCGTCTCATCGAAATGGCCAGCTGTGTGCCTTCTTGTTGCACTGGTCACATCACAGTCTGTGTTGCTTGGAAACCCACACAGGTGTTGCCCGACCGCTCAATGCTAGGAAGTCCGTTGTGTTGGCTTCGCGCGGGAGGCAAACGGTAGGTTTCCATACTCAGAGCGCTCGCCGTCGGGTTTGACAGAGTTGTTTTGACGAAGTCTTTCGGTTCGGTGGGTCTGTACTGGCGCAGGTCGTGTCAGTGCAGGCGCAGGCTGTCGCTCAGACTGCTGAGGTGAAGAGCAACAGCGCTCCTGCAGCAGCGGGTGCTCCCGCCGTTGGCCCGGATCTGGTCGCTGACATTAGCAAGGTAAGGATGCATCTGCTTTCCTGCCTGACAGGTTTGCAGCAGAGATGAGTCACACTGCACATAGCCTGCACTATGTAAATGTAGGCACGGCTGACAAAGCCAGTGACAGACTGAGCCTGGTGTACTAAAAGATGCTGGAGTTGGAAGCATGGGACGCGTCGGTTCTAGCGATCCCATACTGCTGCGTCGAATGAATGGGTGTTGATGGCACACCCGTCCCCTCCCCTCCCACTGGCTTGCAGACTGTCCTTGGTGTTATTCTGGGTGGCGGTGCTGGCACGCGCCTGTACCCCCTCACCAAGAAGCGTGCCAAGCCAGCTGTGCCTCTGGGCGCAAACTACCGCCTGATCGACATCCCAGTCTCCAACTGCCTGAACTCCAACGTCACCAAAATCTACTGCCTGACCCAGTTCAACTCCGCGTCGCTGAACAGGCACTTGTCTCAGGCTTACGTGAGTATTGCTGCAGCCCCATCCTAGCCAGCGGCGCTTGCCTTTGCCAGCGGCATGATGCTTGGGACGCTTGGAGAACACGCTAGTCTACGCCTGAGCCGTGGCACAGAGGGCGTAGGCAACGTGCTTCTGTGGACACAGCAAAGCATGTGCCAAGCCTTGGGAGTGTTGTAAGCAACACAGGCAGGCAGCACTCCGGGAACGACGTCGCCCTGACGCTGGCGGTGCTGTGCTGTGCGGTGTGGTCACTTGCAGAACTCCTCGGTTGGCGGCTACAACACCAGGGGCTTTGTGGAGGTGTTGGCCGCTTCGCAGAGCACATCCAACAAGCAGTGGTTCCAGGGCACAGCTGATGCCGTGCGTCAGTATATGTGGCTGTTTGAGGAGGCAGTGCGCGAGGGCGTTGAGGATTTCCTCATCCTCTCAGGTAATGCGCGTCAGAGAGCTAGCACCGTCACTTGGTGGCTCTGTTGCATCGCTCTGGAGAAACACGCGCCGCTAGATGTGTGCTGCAGCGCGCAGCTGTCATCGCGCGTCTCTGTGCAAGAGACGCGAGAGTTTATTCGTGGTGCGTGCACGACCTGGGCGGTCTGGCCGCAGGTGACCATCTGTACAGGATGGACTACAAGGACTTTGTGCGCAAGCACCGCGAGACCGGCGCCGACATCACGATCGCCGCGCTGCCCTGCGACGAGAAGCGCGCGTCAGCCTTTGGCCTGATGAAGATCGATGACACTGGCCTGGTCATTGACTTTGCTGAGAAGCCCAAGGGCGAGGCGTTGTTGAAAATGAAGGTGGACACCACCGTCTTGGGCGTGGACGCTGAGACGTGAGTAGTGCTGGCTCGTTGGCACGCGCTGGCTGCAGTCCCGCTGGCCACTCAAATGTTGTCTCCGCCCGCATCCCACCTGCCCATCTGGTTCTCCTGCTGCCTGAGTTTTTTGGCGTCTCAGTCTCTGCAAACCCATCGTGCATGTCCCATGGTTCACTCCTCTCCACGATGCGAACGCCTGCGTGTCTGCCGATCTTCTTCCAACAACAGGGCCAAGAACAGCCCCTTCATCGCCAGCATGGGTATCTACGTGATGAAGGCGGGCGCGCTGAAGGACCTGCTGCTCACACGCTTCCCCGGCGCCAACGACTTCGGCAACGAAATCATCCCGGGCGCCAAGGCGGCGGGCTTCAAGGTGCAGGCGCACGCGTTTGAGGGCTACTGGGAGGACATCGGTACGATTGAGGCCTTCTACAACTCCAACCTCTCGCTGACGGACCCCAGCAAGGCGCAGTTCAGGTAGGTGCGACGCGGGGGGCATACCCGTTGACGCGGAGGCAGGGAGGGAGCAGGGCAGAGGCGGGGGAGGGTCGGTGGGGTGAGCGGCAGGATGAGGCGCATGCAGCGCAGGAAAACAATGGGATGGCAATGGCGCAACAATGCACAGCATGCGAGTACGTCACGTACTCCATACCATGTGCAACGGCTGGGGAATGCGAGAGGCTTGAAGCACCTGTGTGGTGGTGCGGTGCGATCTGGTGGCTGCGCTGCATGGATGGGAAGCTATGGCTGCTGAAGATGCATGCACTGTCGTAGCGGGCGGACTGCCTGGAGTGGCGGCGTGGACGGCGTTAACCTGGCGTGCCTGCCGCCTCTGCAAAGGTCTTGGTCAGATGCAGCAGCAGGCCAGCGCCCGGCCCTGCTACCAGCCAAGCAGTCAGCAAGCTGCTGGCTGCTGCGGACCAGCCACTGCAGTTGCAGCTGGAACGCGAGCGTCAGCGGAGCGGGCCGCTACCGGCTGGACGCGTGCGCCGACGGTTCCTATCCAGGAGTTCCGAACCGTACGCAGCTGGCGCTGCAGCGCCGGAGCGGTGCACACCCCTGGCGTGCTGTGGAGGACATGTCAGGCGCCGCTCGTGCGGCACCTGTGCAGCGCCTGAACCAGCAGCAGCAGCAGCGGTAGCAGCAGCCTGCTGGCAGGCTGACGTACGGCGCAGGCGCAGCCAGTGATGGTGCCAATTTCAGCCCTACTCCACCATGCACATGCACGCACACACGCAAGCACACGCACGCACAGGCGCCATCCTGTTTCCGGCGCATTTGCAGTCTGTGCAAGCCCAGCTCGGTGCCGCATGCGTGCTTGCTGGCGCCGTCTTAACCCATGATGAACCTCCTACCCCCCGCCCTCACCCTGTTACCTGGTGTACTGTGTGTACTGTGCTGCTACGCAGCTTCTACGACAAGGACGCCCCCATCTACACCATGTCGCGCTTCCTGCCGCCCTCCAAGGTGCTGGACGCGGAGGTCATCCACTCCATCATCGGCGACGGCTGCGTCATCAAGGCCGGCTCCAAGATCCGCAGCTCGGTCATCGGCATCCGCTCGCTCATTGGTGCCGACTGCATCATCGAGGAGACCATGTTGATGGGCGCCGATTACTACGAGACGCTAGAGGAGTGCGAGTTTGTGCCCGGGTGCTGCCCCATGGGCGTGGGAGACGGCTCTATCGTGAGGCGCGCGATCGTGGACAAGAACGCGCGCATCGGCAGCAAGTGCCAGATCATCAACAAGGACGGCGTGAAGGAGGCGAACCGTGAGGACCAGGGCTTCATCATCAAGGACGGCATCGTGGTGGTGATCAAGGACTCGGTCATCCCCAACGGCACCATCATCTAAGCGCTCACCGGCGAACTGACGTGCATCGAGCTGTGTGTAGGACCGGGCAGCACAACCTGGAGAGCACGCCTTCAGCAACAGGATAGCAGCAGCAGCGGCGGCGGCGGCAGCCCAAGCAATGGCAGAGCCTTGGGCATGGCCCGTAGCGCTGACCATCCGGGCTGGGGCTGCGTTTGTGGCAGCTTCGTGCTAGCCTCGTCAGCAGTTAGTGCGGCCGCGGATGGTGCTTGGCCCAATACGTGGCGACGCGCCTCTCCTTCACCGCCCGTGCCTCCACGCACAAGCACATGCCAGACGGGCCGCTGTGTGTGCGTGCAGCTAGCAGGGCTGCTGCGCTGCGTGCGCAGCAGCAGCTTAGGCGCACTGCGCGCTTGCAGCTTGGTGTGGAACTGCAACCCCACTGCGCCAAAAGTGGTGCAGCGCACCTGCGGGGACTGCATGTGCATTGTTGTGGGTGGGTGGTCTCCTTGTTGCTGTTGCTCGCTCCTCCTCTGCTGCTTTACACCACCGAGGGGGTGCCGCCGCAGGCCCGTGTTGTTGTGTTAGTTTGGTTGTCTGGAAACGGCATTGAACAGATTTACATTCTTTGGGGCCCCGTTTGGCCTGCGTGTGGAGGAAGCGCATGGGTGCGCAACGGCCCCCCCGCTGGTCCATCCCCCCCTTGACTGAGCCTGGCCTCCACGGCTCCCCCTAATCTCGCTCGGCCAGCTCTTGCAGAGACGCAAATTTTCGGCAGCGCGCAGCATTCCTGCGCAGAATGCCGCGCAGGCCGTAGTTCCTTTTTGGTTTTGTCGTCGCATGGTTATGTCCTCCTCCACCTTCGAGCTTAATGCGCTGTGTTTCCTGCCAGCTCGTTGCTGGGTTCGTCAATCATGCGCAGAGGTTGTGAGCATATGTGCTTTCCCCTGCGCATGGGCGAAAAGCGCCGAGAGTACTGGGGGCACGCTGCTGTATGCATGAATGGCACTTTCATGTCAATAAGTAACTGAGGCTTTGCATGCGTGTAAGTTTTGAGGGACACCCCATTCTGTGGCTCAAATTCTTGGGTGGGCGCCTGCTAGCGCTGCAGGCGGGCGGGAGAGCAGCGTGCGTCGCGTTCCTGCAACCGTCAGGTGTGCAGTCCAGCGCCTGGCGATGGCTGCCTCCTGGCCGTTGTTATGAGAAGACTGTAATTGCACTGGTGCTGGCGTGGGTGCGGGGATTTGGCATGGCTATTTGCCACCGCAAACGTAGCAGGGTGCAGGCAATGGTGCACGTCATCCCAAGGGCAGCAACCTGGAACCCACAACTGACACTTGAGTGCAGCTGCAGAGGTTGACGGAAAACGACGATGCCCCCATGAAGCGGTACTATGTGGGCCAATGGGGGATGGCGTACAGGCGATGCATTTCCTTTGCAGCACGTATGGGCGCTGCCTGACCGGGTATGATTGGTTGGACCTGTGGTCGTTGTGTTGAGACCTAGCACAACAGGTGCCATACTCCTTAAGTGACACCAATTGACCTGCAGGCTTTGAAATAGCTGCGCCACACACTTGGTCACAGCCAGCAAGTAGTCCTTCGCCCTGAGCGTTGAGCCTGCTCGTGGGGCACACAGAACAGGCCTGGACTGGGTATGAACCAGAGGTCGGCAAGGCAGGCGGGACGCGAGCGACCTCCCACACTCTGAACAGCCACGGTGGTGGTGGTGGCCCATGCGCTGTGCTTGCTGGTGGCAGATGTGTGCAATATGAAGTGGCTGGCAGGCAAGCGGCCTCACACGGCCCCTGCCAAACGGCCCCCCGCCCCAGTCATGACTCATGAGCAGGAAAAAGGACAGGCGAGGCGAATCCATGAGGCCAGTCGGCCACGCATGAGCCACTGCACACCATGCGCAGCGCGGCAGGATTGGCGGGTTGTCAACAAGGGTAGCATCCAACGAGCTGCGCACACGGCAATGAGCGGCGACGAATCAGCGTCAATTCATGACGCCCTGAGAAAGGTGGCGCCCGCATGTGTCTTTACAGGCGCGTGATGCACAGCACGTAGAGAACGCAAAGCACGCACTCCAGGCCCAGCTCAGCCTTTGCAGTCAGTCATCCGCCTTGTACTGAAGTCAACTACGCAGCATGCCCGGACCGATACCACACATCAACCGCTGCACTGGTCACCGCCGCCTAGGTCAATGCGCACGCACGGTGGCGTATAGCGGTATAGGCCATGTGGTCCACCGCTCTGGGAGCTAAATGCACATCGCGGCTGCAGTACGGTAAGCACACGACGCGGCCGCCGTTGCAAGCTCAGCGGTCGTGGCCTTGCTGGCGAGATGTGCACCCAGCCAGAGCTGAGGTCCTCCTGGGTCAGCACCCAACACAACCCGTGAATAAACAACATGAGAAAATGAAAGCGTCAGTGTCGTCTGCACCCGGTATGCGCATGTGCGCTCATGCGCAGTGCTGCGCCACCGCCCGCAGGACGTCCGAGAGGCTGATGATGCCGTCCACATGCGGCGCCGGCAGCTTGGCCTCATCGAGCACATACACGCGGTGCACCGAATTGGAGCACAGCATGTGAATCACCTGCACAGGCATACACGCATGCACGCACGCACGCACACCAGCCGCCAGGTCAGCCCAGACACGTCAGGTGCAGTTTCTATTCTCACCCTCCTATCTATACACACTGCATGGCATGGCCCCACGGGAATCAAAAATAACAATACGTGCATGTAAATGGAGAGGCGGCCATCACGTGTGCATGCACGACTACAACAGTCCAACGCAGCATGCCACGCGCCGTGGTGGGCGTAAGCCACATCACCGCCCATGCAATCACCCAGCCCAGCGCGTTGAGAAGACAGCATGCCGCACAGCACAGCGCACACACAGCGCGCCGCACCTCCGCGAAGGTGGAGGAGGGCTTGCAGGCGATGAGCCGGATCGTGTCGCCCGCCATGGGGCCGCCATCCGCATCAAAGCCATCCGGGCGGTGTGTGACGGGGTTGGTGGAGAAGTGGGGGGTGGGCGAGGCAGAGGCAGAGGCGGAGGCGGGCGAGGCGCCGCCGCTGCCGCCGCTGTCTGAGGTGCGCTGGCTGTACCCCAGGTCTGCAGCGGCAGAGCGCGTCAGCGTCAGTGCGATGCGGGCACACAGTCAGCCATGCTTTGTCAATCGCTGGCGCACACACGTGATCAAAACCTCGCATGCGGGGTGGGCGTGGTGCCACTGTGCATCGCAAACCAGTGAATCCTGCAAGCGTTGGCGATTGCGCTGGGGTTAGTTGTCATGCATGGCAATTATGCAGCTGGGCCACATTAGCGTTCTGCTGTAGGGTACACAAGTTTACAAATTGCATTGTAGATGCAAGCTGCATACTGGGGAGCGCCATACGCTGAACAGCATACGCGTACAACTTTGGCGGGTACCTTTAGTGCATCAGCCAAGAGACACGCGCATGCACTAGCACGTCAGCCTGGAATGCCAGGTAGGCAACATCGCATGTTTTTGTGCCGCGCACACCGCTACTCACAGGCAGTTCTGTGCATGAGCGCCAGGAACTCCGCCACCGGCAGGCCCATGCTGCCCAGGTGCTTGCTCTGGATGCACCTGGGCGGGGGCGGGGGGGCAGAGGGGGGAAGGGATCAGGATGGCAGCAATCCGACCAACACAATCCGGGTGATTGGCCGCAGGCAGGCAAACAGCCCTCCGTGGCATTGATGCACCCCTGTGGGGGAGGAGCCATGCGCCATGCGCTCGCATGCGTCTCGGTGGCATATACCATGCATGCCTTGCATGCGGTTTGATGCACAGGCTATACCACATCTTCCCTGGCTGACGCGCAGGGCGCTGTGCACCGCATGCATGCAGGACGTACCGCAGGTCTGACATGGAGAGGTTGGCCACCAGCTCCCCCGACTGCGGCGACACCACGGGCGCGGCGCTTACGCCGGCCTTGAGCATGGCGTCGAATGCCAGCATGACGGGCAGGTTGGCATCCACACACACCACCGGCCGCGAGATGAGGCCCTGCACGCCGCCCACCGCCTGAGCCGCCAGGCCCTGCAGGAGCTGAGGGGAGGCGTCGAGGAAGCTGAGAGGCAGGTGGGAGGGGGGAGTGGGGAAAAGGGAAAGGGGGAGGTAAGAGAGGGGTCAGGCTCACGTCATGCGAGCAGGATTGCAGGCGACTGACAGAAACTTTCTCAGAAAGGCTTCGACAGCAGCCAGCTGCATGGCGGTAATCAGACATTGCGTATAGAAAGGTCCTTGCTGTGTCAATGGCGTGGCAGGGTCCTTGAGCGGCAGGCAGATGGTATGGCCTGGCCAGCTTGTCCCACTTGGACCAGCCGAGGCTGATTCATCACCTGCCAGGCTGGTGATGGTGACGGTGATGGTGAGGCCCACCAGTGGTGCAACACGCACTCCACTGCGTATAGAGTGCGTGCAGCACCACTGGTGGGCCTCACCAACCACTCCCCCGTGACCAAGGCCCCTCACTGGCCGCCGACCATTACAACCTGTTCATCTTATGCTGACGTACTGTGTACCAGTGCAAAGTACTGCAAACATGCGACTCACGCACGCCTCACTGTCTCACTGCCTATGGCCACTCACCGCACCACGTCCAGCTGCGAAACGATCGCCGTGATTTCCCCGCCGCTGCTCATGACGGCACACCGGTGCACACGCGAGGCGTTCCGCAAGAACTTGTCCCTGCACACGGCGAGCCAGGGGCAGCAGGAGCGAGAGGAGTGCATCACAATCTGGGCAAAGGCAAGATACATAGCCGTTTGCCAGAAACTTAATGAGAAAGGTATGCGCAGACGCGGGCACATGGCGGTGATGCTAGAAGTTAAAAGAAGCAAATTCAGGTTCGTTTGGACACAGCCGAGGGGCCGTGTGGGGTGCACAACTGCTCGTGCGATGGCAGGCTGGTGGTGGCGGGGCTGCAAGTGAAGGGCACTGGGCTGGTCCACACGTACACGCGCGTGTTCCTGACCCAAGCGTTGGAACCCACACCCGCGACCAGCACACGGCGAACACCAGGCGCTTGCGCTTGCGGTGTTTCAGGATGCCGCAGGTGCATGTACCGTGCCGGCTCGCTGCCCCTTACCCCCACCGCCATGTGCAGGCCTCCTGCCTTGAGCCTAGGTGCGCTGATTGCTGAGCCGCTCCCCCACTTGGACCCCTTCACTTGGCGGGCAGGCGCTCACCTTACTAATTGAAGGACCGACATGCTGTCCAGGTCAGACTCCGGGATGAGCGCGCGGTCCTGCACGCCGCCGCCTGCCTGCGAAAGCCGCAAGCCATGGCGGCGGTACAACGCACAGCAGGAGCCGGTAAGGCACAGCGCTGGGATGTACGCACTGTGGAGTGTGGGTCAGAGTGCATTAGGATAAGGCAAGGGGGGGGGGAATGCCGGCACGGGCAGCATGGTGCACGCAACAAGGGGTCAGACAATAAGGACGGCCTCGGCCGGCGGTTTGCGGATGGGATGAGTGCCGAGTGATGGCAAAGCTGAGGCTGCCCACACCAGGGGCAGTACCGCCCGCAGTGCCGCCGGCGCCTCCTGATGCAGATGGGGTGGCATGACAGCCCTGAACCCGCTACAACCCCCTCACCAGCTCGCCAGCTACCTGCCAGCCCACACGCCCCCGCCCCAGGTGGCGATGGCGATGCGGGCCCGCCCGCCCCCCCGCCCGCCCTCGTTCCAGTCAGCATGCCTTGAGGCAGGTATGGCATGCACAGCGGCGAGTTCAAGGTGGAGTGCAAGGCAGTGCCACCGCTTTACAACTTGCCTGTGAAACGAGAGATGGAGGTGGCAAGATGGACGCGAGAGTCTTGGCAGCAAACACAGGGCTGTGCTGCTCCAGCTCCTTCACAAGCAGCAGCATTGCTGTGGGCAGCTTGCCGTGCTTCTCCTTGAGCTCTACACAAGGGCAGCAAGCGCATCCCGGAGCCTGGGTGTTTTCACGCGCCCGGTCATGCTGACGGTGCCAGCTGCACAAGTAATAACAGTTCTGTAGTTCTGCAGGCCTCGGATGCACGTGCACACTGCTACAAGCACTGCGGCAAGAGCACAACTACAGGCCTGCCTTCGCTCCAGCGCGGCGCAACCAGGCAAACATGTCTGGCGACAACACACGTTAAGTCAAGCACTGTTGGAAGGTTGACGCTGGCGCGTACACGCAAACACGATGGACATACTGCACTTCGCAGTTGCGACTGAAAAGCAGTCGCCGTGCCGTTCCGTACCCTTTCCACAGCTGCAGATCAAGGTACCGTACACTTACGGGTGAGCAGTCCTCGCAAAATCGTCTGCATGTCGAGCCAGCCAGCTAGCTTCATGCCATCGTCTTCTTCAATAACAGGAGCTGAGAGCACCTTAGCTTTTCCAAGCAAGGTAAGAGCCTCTGTTACCTGAACGCAAAGGGAATAAGTGGCGCCTCGTCAGCAGGAAACACACCCAGACTCGCCCAACCCGTGACAGGGTGCGTGCAACAGTCAGTCAAGGCAGGGCTTTGAAGGACAGCAAGGGATGGTGGACCTTGAACGTAGCAGGGGGACCGACAAACTCACGGTGCTGCTAGGCCGCAACCATGTAACGCTGCGGTCCTTCCTCACAAGGGCTGACAGCTTCACATCTGCAAGCGATGAAGGTCCCATCCTACTATGACAGCACGCCTGGCCGCTTGCGCAGCAGCTGCTTTGTGTGCTTGGTTGTACACTTAAGAGTGAGGCACAGAGTAACACAACGACGCCGTCAAGCACGAATAGGTAAAAGTCAGGGTGAACGTCTGCCTCTCCTTGTGTGCACTGGCGACAACACATTTACTGTCGGGCTTATAATGCCTGGATTCCGGTCAACCATGCGCTCAATACGGTTTCGGCGTTTCGTGCAATGCGAGGCATTCAATGCAGCCAAACTGGTGAGCCCGCATTCAATCCCTGTAGGACAGTGTCACACACGCCCGTTGGTGATGGCCATAGGTACTTAGCGCAGCTCTTGCCGGCAAGAGGTTGCAACTGCACGCTGTGTGGAGTTGCATGGTGCACCCGGAAAAGAATGGAACCCATGCATAAACGACGGCGGCACGCAGGCACCAAGCTGCTTGAGGAGCCTGTGCCGCAACAGGCGCCAGCAGCACCCAGAGGTCGGCGCAACGCACACGCGGGCCATCAGCAGCAGCAGCACCAGCGGCACGCAGCCGAGGCTAGGCAAGATGGGGGTGCTGGTGCTGGAGGCGAGCACATGGGTGTCTCTGACCACCACCGGCCCGATCTTCAAAGCAAGATAAAGTATGTTGCGGTTCTGAACGTGCTCAAGCCCCGGTGCTTGTCGCAGCGTCTAAAGTACTCAATGAAGGAATTATGTTGTGCCGTGAAGGATGGAGCGCCAAGTGTGTGGAGGATGCCTCTGGAATCCCGCTTGTCAACAGCTTGAGCCGGCGCTTCCAGCCCAGGTGCGGCCGTTGTTGTAACTGGCAGCGCAAACACATCACCGGCGCCGCCAACTCCTGACCAAACACAACCAGACACTCTTGTTTCCTTATACGCTATGTAGGTGCCCCTGAGCTTTGACAACGAGGTGGAATATGTGGCAGCGTTTGAACCGTTGCTGGTGGAGGAGGCCCGCGAGTCAGTGCGGAACGCTTTTATTGAAAGCTTGGACGCACAGCGCAGCTGGCCTGTGGAGATGATCAAGTAAGGGAAGATATTATGCTTTTGCCAAGTTCAACACTCCACCCCCAGAAAGGGTGTCTGTTTTACAGCGGCCAAGCGTTTCTTGACACTCTGCACGCTTGACGCCACGCTGCGCAGTCTGGAGCCGCACAGTCACGGGGTGTTCAAGGCCACCTTCTCACCGAAAGGCAAATTCGACCACCTGCCCTTTGAGTCGGTCGTCGTGCTGACCTCCAAGCGTGTCACCAGCCGGGAGCTGCAGCAGCGGATGTCACAGGTGCGGACGTACCTGCGAGTGCGTGTAAGGAGAGTCCCATACTGGCACAGCGCACCGTCGTTTGCACGCCATCCGATGCCGCATTTGCATGCGTTATACAAATCCGTGCATGGAGCCGTGCATCTATGTGCATGGGGCCTGCACGCGTAGCACCCATGCGCCGCGTCAGGTGCCTGCGCAGTGCCGTGATGTGCCGTGATGTGCATGGCTCCTGTGTGGCGCGATGGCCACAACCCGCAAGCCATGCTGTTGTACTGCGCTGTGGGTGTAGAAGCCGCAGCAGCAGCTGCAGGAAGGCGCCAGCAGTGCACCTGCGCCACCGCCCGTTCATTTCCTTGCCGGGGTGATGACCGTCAAGCGCAAGGCGCAAAGCCAGGGCCCAGCCTTCCTAGAAGCCATCTTGCATGCCGGCTGCGGGCACCCCTCGCACGCGCCCCTGCAGCACAAGCCACCGCCACAGAAAGCAGCGCAGCAGCAGCCCTCAGCCGCAGACAGTGATGGCGATGAGCCTCATCCAGCGGACAGACCGGACGCGGAAACAATGGAGTCCGACCCAGATGGGGTTGGGGGTGCGGCAGGCGCCGCAGCAGGCGCGGACAGAGGAGCAGCGGACGTTGCTGAAGGCGCCCGGGGAACGGAGGCGGGCGCACAAGTGGAGGGCGGGAGCGCGGGCGTGGCGGGGCCGTGTTGGGCGGCGATGCAGGCGCTGGGGGCGGCGGCGGAGTCCCGGGGCGAGTGGTGGCTCACGCCATCTGGGTCACTCATCACCGCGGTACGCGAATCCAAGGTGCTGCACTCCATCCACCGGCTGCGCCTGGCACCCGAGATCCTCAACCCCGCGGTACACCTGAGCAGCCCGGACGGCCGCCTCGCAGAGGTGAGGGCTGTGAGGTTTGAGAAGCGACG
>BDDA01000220.1:115532-151569 GCA_001662385.1 Chlamydomonas asymmetrica | reverse complement strand
CGGCGCCCACGATGATGGGTGCAGACGAGTGAACAGGTGCAGGTGAGTGAAAGAACCCAAGAAGCAGCAATTTCTGAACGGCGCTGCTGCCACGTTCTGATCTGATCGGATCAGCACCCCGGGTACGGGCCGGGCATAGATGTAACCGCCTCAATCAATTAATCATCGCCGACCGATCGGGGCTGTAGCTCACTTGGTAGAGCGCGCGCTTAGCATGCGCGAGGTACGGGGATCGAAACCCTGCAGCTCCACATTTTGTCTGAGTGACCTCAAGTGTCCTATGCGGTGGCTGGTGCATGATGACAGCCCCGTATGTGATTTCTGATGCATGTAGCACGCGCAATCGTCAAGTGCAGTTCTTGCGTTCTCATCCTTTGCATCGGTCGTTGTTGCCGACCATCCATGGGACCGTGCCCCAAATGACCAAGCGCGTGTGTGTGTGCGGTTTCCTTTAGTTCGTTAGGTGACACGATTGCCAATGCAGACCTTAACCTCTTGCAGGCCATTTCAGACGCGTGATGCCGGACTAGCCGGACGGTGGCGCAGGCGGCGGCATGCGGCAAGGCTGTGCATTGCTTGCGGCAAACGGATGTCCCGCAAGCATGGGGGGGAAATAATTCCGGCTGCCCCTCATGAGGGGGCCCGCATGTCCCACCAACTTAACAAACCTAACGCTTGTCGCTGCCATGGCTTACCCTGCCCTTACTTACTTGTTGCTGCATCGGTCCCTAGGTACTTAGTAGGGTAAGTAGGCGCAAACCGTCGAGTAGACTACGATGATGCGGTCGCGTGATGATGAATATGTTCCTTCAAAGATGTCAAGCATGCGTGTGTCTTTAGAACTCACCATGCAAGATGACGCCACCACAAGTGAGTGTGCAAAATGGTGAGTGAATCTGAATGCACCGATCTGAACACAACAAGCAAACATAAAAAGGCAGGCTCAGTGTGCTTCACTACCAATAAGAGCAGAAGGCTAGGCACGGCTGATAGCGGGGATGGGTTGCAAGTGTGGCCTTTATTTGGAGTTATGCAATGGCTTCACTCCTAGACAACAGGCTATAATGTATCCATGCATGAAGCATGCAGTGTTGTTGTTTTGGAGGTCCTCTACTCCTGCCCTTGGCAATCAAGGCCTAGGTCAAGGCCCTACACAAACCAGTTCCACAAGGCTGCCGATGTAGCTCATGAGACTGTGCTATTGAAACCACAGCCCTTCTCAAAGCACCGCATGTAATGCAAGACTTTGCCTACTTTGCCAAGGCGATATTGTGTACCGTACACTCCATCCTGCCATGTTGCATGTTACATCGCCACATATGCACCCGGTTATTTAACAGTCCCATGCTGTCAAACAAGCAGTTCATAGGCACTACACGGTTCACCAAGTCTTGGGCAGGTTGATGAAACAACGAGTGTTGGGCATGGTAGACAAATGCAATACTGAGGAACACATAGCTTGTCAATCATTGTGCTATCGAGTCCGCGCAAGCGTCTGCTAATGCAAGGTGTGCAAGCGGTGTGCGCCTTGGTTCGTTTGGTGCCTAACATGACAAGCGAACAGTTGAAAACGCATTACTTGGTGTCATTGATCACAAGCGCCGCACGTGCTCATAGTGGCGGCAACTCCCAACCAGTCTTCCCGTACATTGCACGAAGCCAATCCTTGGCGTAGGGTGCAAAATTGTACCTGCAACACATGGTGCAAAGCCACCATGTCACTTGACATGCGAGATGGTGAAACATCACAATTCCGCATACAATGCTGCCAAGTGTAAGCATCGGGGTGGCTCCCACAATTTTGTTGCCATCACGAGCAACACGAGAGCAAGCAAGTTGCCATGAGCTATTATACATATCAACATCATTCCATAGCTTCGTAATCCGCCCCACCTGCACTTGGTCGAGCATTTCGGTGGGTTTGGTGGCGGCTTGGCCAGGTTGACAATGTCCTCAACAAAGTTCATCTGCAATGTATTGTGGAGGTAGGGTTTTATCAATCAGTATGAGTTGCTAGCAAACTGGTGAGTCGGTACATGTGTGGCCATGTTCACGCTACGACGTTGTATTACGCCACTACCTTGATACCGGCAAAGCCGACGTACCTGCTGACCCATAAACATATGGGCGAGGATGTGGCTGTCGCACACGCATCGTCATAAGAGGCAGCACACACTTGTCACGTTAATACCAAGTAACGAAGATGAATCTAGCAGCTCCATGTACTTTAAATTTACACCAACACACGTGCAGTTGACAAATAGTACACATAAATGAACGGCACATACAAGTTGTTTCTCACTGGATTCGTCCCACACACAACCGCAGAAAGGGAAGGGGTTTAGGCTACACTGCAACATTGATACGCCACATGCTTGAGTTGTGGACTCACCAGTGGAACGGCCACACGCCAGGGTTGTCCGCAACAAAACGAATAACTGACCAGCCGCCTTGTGGGATGGTGACGACATCACGATATATGGGGTTGACCAAGTTCAGGCTGTTGCCATTGACCGCCGGATCAAATCGACCGAGTCCCGATCCCAAGATCTGCAAAAAGTGGTCATGCCACGGTACACGCAAGCGGTATGAAATTTGTTTTTGGGGGTTGCTCCGGTTGTGCCGCCTTGCGACCTTGTTGTTATTGGTGCATGCACATGTTTGCCTTATGCATTCAAGCGCCGCATGCCTAATTGGGGTGTTCGAACAGTTTCGTGCAGTAAGGTGTGCCGCGTTGTGATGAGCATGCGGCGTGCATCACCAAAGAGAGGTAGGTATAGGTCAATGAAGAAGCAAGGAGTTGAAGGCCGCGAGGCCACCCATCTAACCCATCACTGGAAGTACCGGAAGCAACGTAGTTAAAACGCTTCGGTTGGCATTTCACAACGTTGCTTATGCGCGATTGCGTGCTATACCACACGTGCGATGCGTGCTCCGTTGGGTGGCAAGCTCAGCAGATGTTGTGACATGCATCACATCGCTCACTCACCCAGAAATGGTGTCCGTGCAAGTGGAATGGGTGTTGCTCTTGCGCAGTGCGGTTCGCTCCACGGTAGTCACCATTGTAGCCATTTGCCGCCCCATTATTGACGATCTGTATTTGGCAAAACCATGATTGATTATACTCTTGCACAATACCTAAGGGGTTTGGACCTAGCCCGCTAGCAGGTGATACGCTTGCTTACCACATCCACAATCTCGTTCCGCTTCAACACCATAATATGTTGGCCGATGGACGGGTAGAGGGGCACAGGCGTTGTTCCCTCGATGTATGTACTGCAGCAAGCAACAGACACTACAGAAGTAAGGCATTGTCCATGGGAACACTGCATGTGAAAATGCGCACATGTATACCATGTGGCTATGCGAAGGGTCATTTATTGCGCATGTTATGCCGCATGATCGGCATCAAGCCACACCCCTACACCCCATACAACATCAGCGCAAATTGGCTTATCATTAGTGGCAGAGAGCTACTCCTTGCCGCGGCGCTGGCGGTGGCGCGGCGGTGGGACGAACGGATTTGCTACACATGCAGTGGCCACAGTCCATCAGGCCGGGGGAGCCAATTGAGGCCAAGCCCGAGGCACGGCGTCTTGCATATGCAAAGATGTTATGTTACATCAGGAGCGTGTCGGCCAAACGGCCCATGCTCGCCCCAGATGGGGACCAGGCGAGCGGAAGAGGTTCACCAAGCTATGCACATGGCTGCATCGCGTTGTTGCATCTGTTGCATCTTTGCATAACCTGCAAGGGTGCTTGTGCATACATGTCGCTATGCGCATGCACCCAGCGTCGCACACCCACCCTGCCAGCTGTTGCCTTCAACGCGCTTGCCATCACTGTGCTCACACCCCGGCTAACCCGGCTCAGCTATATTAGCAGCTGCATCCACGCATGTGCCCTGCCCTGCCCTGCCCTCGACCATTCACCCAAGATCACTGACTGTGTTACTTTGCTCATGCATGTGTCCACCTGCCTTTTCGGCTCGACCCAAGTGTGTTTCCTGTTGCCGCGTTGCATTCTTGTTGCTGAGCCCAAGCCATTTGCTTGTCCTTTTGTTGCCATGCCTTGCTTTGCTCACGTGAACTAGACCTGATCCGGGCTCGGGTGCCCACTGGCCTTACAACGTTGAACGCCCAACGTCAGCTTGAGCGCAGCTAGCACATGTACTGGCACACACCTGCACCGACTGCGTTTTACTACAGCCAACCTTTGTGATCAGCATACCGTTGTTTGTTTCACGGCAGCCGCCAAATCAGCTTTGCCACCTCGCTCGCCATTGTCAGGGGTTGGCTCTATCCTGACGCGTATGCATGGGCACACGGCACGGCCCCACAGGAATCACACTGCATGGCGCCATGGGCGCCTCTTCCTCATACGCATTGCTGCACTTTGTCATGTTCAAGAGTATGCACGCTGCACCTTCGGCGGGTGGCAGATGGATGGAGTGCTTGCTGGCATCGCTGGTTTGGTCAAGCACCCGTTTGAGGCCAAGCCTCACACACACCTTCCACCATCTGCACCATTAGCATGAAGCATGGCTTGAGCCAACGTATGTTGCTTGTTATGTTGTGAAATGTGACATGCATTGGGCATGGCATGTGCACCGGCCAACTGTGCTAGTGTCGGCGTGTTCGCCCTCCTTCCTTTAGAGCACACCCGAGGCTTGATAACTGCACCTAGTGCATCACAAACCCTCCCCTTTGCGTCCTTTTTCCTCTGCCTCCAACCCAACCATGGTTTCTGTTGGCTGGACATTGCCGCATGGCCAACTTTAGGTAGGCTATGGTTGCGTAGCTGGTTTCATAAGCTAGACCGCTACCCGCCGGCCATGCATGCACTCGCACTTCAAACACCGCATCTTGGGTGTGTACTTCAACTCTCATGCAGCTTTGGTTTGGGCCTTCCTCAGGGCACGTCATTTGCCGGCTGTGCTGCAGTACCTCTAGCTACGTGACCGCTGACAATGGTATGCCAACCCCTCGAGACGACAACCTGTACCCCTCGCCAAAAGCATTGTGACGGGAGGCTTAGCCTTGTCCCCCGCTTGCGCGCCGCCTCACGGGAAACCAAGCACACACATATGTAGAGCTCCATGACACTCTTCGCACCAGCATATACATTTTCAGGCTTTTTGCTGTCCTGAACCTGCAAGTTTGGGGGAAGCGCATGGCCGATGGCCACTTTGCCCAAGTCTTGAACCACCTCATTATGAAAGCCTGCAGAGCGCCACGGACCACGAATGTCCAGACTCGTATGTTGCATGCGCCGCCACACCCCAGCTGCACTGGCAGTGTTTACCTAGGAGGAGGGCCCTGGCAGGGGCTGGTCACACGGCCCTGCCAACCGCAGTTGAGATCACAGCCCACCACATCCCCAGTAGAGAATCCAACAGGAGTGGTACCAGCGGAAGCCTCAAGTGGACATCAGTCAGAAGAATTGTTTGGTGGCTGCAGCACACACTGCATGGGGGTGTGGGGACAAGCTGCCTTGGGCAATAGGTCAGAGTCAAAACATGCAAGTTGAGGCTAGCGAAACATGCAAGTTGAGGCCAGCAAAACCATCCCAGGCACCCAAAGACCACCCTGACCAACATCTCAGGACAAACCAAGAGCCCCCAATGGCCACACAGAGACCACCCTGACCAGCATATCAGGACCAACCAAGAGCGCCTCATTGCCTGAGCTAACACTAAGGTTTATGAGATTACCCTGCTCAAACACGAACCTGCAGCGGCTTTCCAGTCATGAAGTGTTGCACGCTCAACAAGGCCATGATGGCCGAGACATGGCCGTCACGATACTTTTGGCAGGGGGTACTGGCAGGGGGCATGTGCGATACCCCACGTGGCCCGCGCGCATCTTTCCCTAACGGGAAGTACTTACGGGGCGCTCGTTGCTGTGCCCACTGAAATCTGGATGAAACCTTGTGTTCCGTTGTACGTTGTAGTGTTGACAGCAGCCTTCAGCAAGGCCTGCAATATAGGTAGTCACAGGGGCGTAAGCCGGATAGACTATTGGATTGTACTACCAAACATGAGTCACACTGCATGATACAACGCATGACCGCCATCAACCATAGGGTACCGCACTTGTTCAGCAAGGCTGCGCACCATTACTAGTCAGCACAACGTCAACCCACTGAGCGATGTCGCTGCGCGCATGCACCGCTGTTACCTATTGTCAACGTACCTTGGGGTCAGCCTTCAAGGAAAGCAGCAATGGCTTGCATGGCGGTGTGCGAGGCTGCGCTACATTATTGAGCGCCCACCTGAACAGGCAGGAGTGGTCACAAACAAGGCCATATGCTTGGCAACTTGGCAAGCCATTATTCTGGCCAACAATGCGTAACGGAGAGAGCGCAAGCTAATCATGTAAAGGTGGGGCCCCAGCGCCTTTAACGCCTAACGTCCCACGACGGTAACTGGGGGGTAGGTCACCAGCCATGCGGCCGACGGCAGGAGCCAAGCAAGGCTTGGGCGCTCAGCATGCTCACACGCACCGACCAAACTTTTCAAGCAGGGATGACGCGGTAAAACAGCGTCCGCCATGCGCGTCCCGGTTCATGCGATCGGGGACCTCGCTCCCGCACCCACAAAACACAAGTGCAGGGCAATCTCCAAGTCCTCACTGCCACTGTCAGCGAAAAATTGTGTTCTATGTGTTCATGCACATCATGTTTGTACACACACAAGAGTTTCAAGCTTTACTCGTGTGCAATCCTTAAGAACCAACTGCACTGCATGCATGCAACAGTACCCCCGACACTGCACATTGGGACCCACTTGATGGTTCCGTCAGCCTCAATGAGCGGTTGCGAAAGGTTGACAGTGAACACCTTGTAGGGCTTGTTCAAAGTACTTGGTGGCGCCAAAGATGTCTGCAAGTCAGCAGCATCGCCAGAAGTTAGGCCCCAGACACTGACATGTCAATGCCATACACATGATCAGACGGGCATGGTGTGTGACGGCCCACTGGCACACCTGCTGATAGTGAAGGTACTGCTTTCCAGCAGCTGGCAGGGTCTTTGCATCCAGCAAGTCCTTGCGGGCGACGATCTGCAGGTGAGGAGGGTGAGGGTACACGTTGGACTGCTAGGGTTGGCGCTAACAGCATCGTATGGCAGGCAGGACCTCCCTTAGACTATGCTAGCTCCAGGCGAAATTCCGAATGTGTGGTGTCGACATGGGGTAAATAGTACTGCAGTGATCGACTCAGAACAGTCTAGCGCTGCATGCGCATCGCGATTCGGGCCGTACGATACTGATGACAGCGGCTTGCCTTGGCGGTTTCATTGAGCGGCCATGCAGCGGTTGTAGAGGGCGTTGGCATATCCGTTGGCAGGGTTGCATTTTGGCCCTCGTACTGCAACACGGCAAAACCTGAGGGAGATCCTGGCCTGTACTGGGAAATGACGGTGATCCAGTAGTTGGCTGCTGGCTGGTCGGCCGTGAGCAGAACGTCCAACCTACGACCATCAACACAAAGTGAATGGATGAATACAGCGACGACGGTGCGTTGATAGATGCCATTCGGTTGTACGCGCGCACAGGCATCAAGGAGGCTTACCTTTGGCCGCTGTTGACATCCACGCAGCTCGACCGAATAGGGTCTGTAGGTGTGGCATCGGCCGCAATCACCTCCACCGTATGGCCACTGAAGCACACGGTGGTGTAGACCAGCAGCGCACTGGAGATGATGCGCAGGCGGTACTTCTTGCCCGGAGTGACCTTGATCAGTTCATGGGTGCAGCCTACGGCAGCAGAGAGTTAAGTGGCATGATCTACGTCAGACTGACTGAATTGCCGTGTGCGTGCCTCTGCACGTGTGCGCATGTGCGTTGGTCCGTGCAGCAGAGAGACAGGAAAATTATGCTGGCATTGCGGTGCCTGCTTGCCATGCACAAAGCAAATAGATTGTTGCATTGCCTGCACATATTGCGCTTAGACATGCGTACGCATGTGCTTCGGTTACTGCCTGCTGTTGTACGCACACGCATCGGTGTGCAGCATGCGTTGCATGCATCATGCAGGCGCTCGTGCGTTGCGAATACTTGTATGCATGGGACTGCAGGGCTGCTATAATGTATGTGACCGAGACAGGGCTCATGCCTGGGGTGGCTGGTGAACGCAAGCTGATGTGACATTGGTGACAGGGATCTGCTGAGGTTGTCGGCAGCATGAAATCCAATGCATGAGGCCCCACGCACCTGGGTTGGTCGAAGATGCCCATGGCTGATCGGCGGAGCGTCCTGGCGCCACAGTGAGGACCTTAGGGGCGCACACAGGGGGCGTACCTCCCCCGGCACCCGGAAAAAGCGGGCAATCGGCATAAAATCCCTTTCCGTTCACCAGAATCGTCTGCAGCAAAAGCCAATAGGCACCACAATCAATGTACCGCAAGGGAATCAATGCTTTGACAGCAGGCCACAAGCTAGTGCACAGTCCGTGCTTATGCTGTGTCCATCGATGCGCGTGGCTGCCTACCTGCGGGTTTCCAATCCAAGTGAACACGTTGGTGTTTGGTGTAGCCTTGTTTGCGTCGAACGGTCTGCACAGCAGCGCAGCGCACAACACACCAGCGAATAGGATGGAAAAGCCGCTCACGACTAGGTGCATGCAGGAGCGCTCAAACAGCTGTGCACTTTGCCAGTCGTTCGTGGATAGAGCCTGCAGAATATGACGGCAAGGGAACATGCAGAATATGACGGCAAGGGAACACGCACATAGCTGTGCAGCATGGCAGCACCACACAATCACCACCTGCATCATCAATCCATCACCCAATTATCTCATCTGCGGGAGCCCGCCCCCCCCGGAGGCAAAAGGCAACCCAGCGCAAAAGACTCTGCTGCTGCTCCTGCTGCTTTGCACTCACGGGTTGACGCGCATGAGCAGCACATTCATGGGCGTATTGTACCTGTGCGCACAGCCGCACACCATCAGCGCAGTGCCCTGAATGCGCCTGCATGTGTCGTGTTTGCAACAGGTGCATGCTGGGTGCATGCATGCCGATGTTTGTAACTGTGATGCCCGAACTCAAAAGAACGCAAGCCGGAGCAAAGCGCGGTCAGTTTCAAGATGGAGGCACATGACGAGACAGGATGAATGCCAGCCAGGGCAGCGTGAGGTAAGAAGAAACGGATTGAGCAGACCGGTCAAGCACGCACTATGGGTTTATGGACCAGGACAGCACATTCTGGATCCAAGCCTTGCATGCTGAATGCAATCATATGTGCAACCATGGCTTGGCAGCAAGGAGGCTTGGCAGCAAGCAATCAGGCCTCATTATCAGCCATGTATCAGCCTCTGCACCTGGCACCTCGTGCACCCCCCGTTACTGGCACGATACCAACGTGTGACAGCGCCATGTGCACGCACCCGCCAACGCGGCTGCTGCCATCTGCCGCATATGTAGCGCCTAGCACCTTGCACCTATCCGCTGTGGTGCTATCCCTTCCAAAAGACATAAACTCAACGCTGAGGCAGCCGCTTGATGATGACGATATGTTGATGATGCTACGGATGCTACGGATGCTGCATTGCGTGCACGTCAAGTGCGGTACAGGATGATTGGAGGTGTGCAGGCCGCCGGCGCTGCTGCGCTCACCAGTCAGAGATGAGAAGCGTCCTCTCGGCATCGTACTGCCACAGGTCAGTGGCGTACACGGTGAAATCACCCGGGTTCGCGACAGTGGGCGCGTAGGGCGGCGGCACGCGGCGTGGCCTGATGATGAACGCACCATGCAGGCCGTCTCCTTTGTGGCCCGCAGAGTGATCATGCCACAGGTAGCTGCCAGGGGGGTCCGTAATCTGCAGGGCAGCGGTGAACCCCAGGTGGCAGGCAGTAGCTGGCGAAAATGAGGTCGACCAGGTTCGAGGCCCAAACAGAGCGATGAGTGCACAGGATGCTATGCGTGTGGTGCGATTGCCTGCTTGCATGTAATCAACCTTGATGGCCTCGGCATCTGTCGCGTACTCGCCTCAAATTGGTACTTGAACCCAGTGCCAGGGCTGATGGGGCAGAGATTGACGTACGAGACGCCGTCCAGGAAAGCCGCTGGCCCGCGCTGGCTCAGTCCGTGGTAGTGAATGGACAGGCCATCGCTTACGCTTGGATAGTTTGAAGGAAGCATATTGTTCCATTTGATCTGAGACGACACGAATGTTCAGCGTGAAAGTGTCAGCAGGCGGGGGAGACGAACGAGATGAAGGGGCAGCGAAGGCTACTCACTCACACCAGGCAGACCCGAAGGTGGTCAGGCCTTGCCATCATTGATAGCATGCGGGTTTGCAGGCAGGCCCTCGCACCGGCCTTGTGTTAAGGCCTTGCACTGGCCTGGTGTTTGGCCTCGAACAAGGTCGCCCCGCCAGGTGCAGCAAGCAGCAAGTCACTGTGCGTATTGGCGGACTAATGCTCGAGGGAGCTGCGGCATGCCAACTGAGCCACACTCACATTCAGCGTGTCCCCCTGAGCGACTTCGATGGTGGGCTCGAATAAACCGTTGACGAGGATGATTGGTCTTGCAAAGCTGCGGCAGCAGAGGAGTAAAGATACAATTAGAACTGGCAGGGAGCAGAGCGTTCTGCATTCCTGGATGTGCCCGTCGTCAGAGCAGGTGTGCCAGGCGTCACTCTTCCCACATGTGCGCATCGTCAGCGACAGTGACGATCACGCGAGCTCACCAGTTTGGTGCCCCGTAAAAAAGGGTTACATTGAGCTCAAGCTCCACAACTGCCCCCATCTTGGGGTCAGCCTTCCATACGATGGACTTGTAAGGAAGGGTGTCACCAGCGTACGCACTCAGCAAGCACCCACACAGGGTTGCCGCGAGCAGCAGCCCCGCGGAGCTGCTCCTCATAGTGGCTCTCATCCTGCGCGTGTCACCACAGGCCGACGAAGCTGCGCGTCGTCGAGGGGGTAGGGTAGGTGGCCTTGCTCTTGAGCTGGCTGCACCAGGTAAATTGAGACGCGAAAGGCACAGATTGTGTAAGGTGGTGAAAAATGCAGCGGCCGGACTGCAGCAAGATCCTGTCGGTGCAACAGGGCAAAGTACCGCAGCCGTATGGCGGTCAGAAAGTCGCTGCTGTTTGACAAGGACGTGGGCTTGGCATGCAGGTTTGAGGTGTTTGTGAGCAACCGAAGGAAACTCACTCAATGACCGACTGCTCTTGTGACCTCGGCAACGCGCACTTGGCGCGTGTGAATTGAGTGGCTACGCCAGGCTCACGGTTTGGCTTTTTAAGGCTCGTGAGCTTCGCAACATCTGCTTCCCAATGAAATGCGGGTATGTACGCCACAAGTACAATTCTTTTAAGTGCTGGCTGGTTGGTAGGTTGGTGGCAGGGTTAAAGGCTGAAAAGGTATCACATAGTCAACCGAGTACAGTCTTCTTGTAACCAATCCTGTGAGGCTTGGACAGCAGTAGGCAAAGGATGACAAGCCTGCAAGCAAGCGTGTTGACACTGACCTGACAGCTTCCTTGAATGCTTCTGGATAGCATCACAACGGTGCTGCTGGTACGGCCATGTTTGTCCTCCTGTTGTGCGCGCTAGGTCGATGCAGAGGGCGTGCAGGCCAAGCGCGTGCATCCTGGATGTTCCAGAAAATGTCCCGCGCTGTGGTGTGGCTGCTTGGCTGCTGTATGTTATGGATAAGGCAGAGTGAGAAAACCTGTCACTCCTCACTGTGCGTGTCCAATCCACGCCCTGTGCACGCAACGTCCGTTTTCTGATACTGCGGCCACACCACACGTGAGCTGAAGTGCTAAACAGGGCAATGCTACGCCGTGGGCTCTGTCTGGTCGCCTGTAATGACTTGAGCCCGTTGCTTGTGTTTGCCGAGACAAGCCCAGCCTCACACGCCCAAGCACGCACCCAAGGTGCAAAGGCGTCCTGTGCAGCTCCATCCAGGTGTTGGCAGGGCCAACCTGCTTTTCAGCTGCTTGCTCAGGGACTGTTGCTTGCACTTGTCAGGGCTTACCAGCCCACAGCCGTGAACCTGTGTCTATGTGGCCTCAGGCAGTGGCGTGCGCTGCGCGCTATGTTGCAGGCTTGCAGCCCAAACCACCCGTATATCGTCCGAGTTCCACTAAGCAGCTAGGAACAGGACGTAAGCGCAGTCCATGCAGGAAACCGGTTAGTGGGCACGCTGGTATGGTAAGGAAGTGCAACACCCTGCGGGCACAACTTGATGCGGCCCTGGGCAGCAGGCGGTGTTGTAAGCCAAGCCAGGTCAAGGCCAGGTGCAACAGCGGTTCCAAGGGTTGTGGCCAGTCTGCACTCCACGAGCAGCTCCCGCTGCCAGCCATACACACTGTGCTGTCAGATGTTTGGTCACGTTTCCGGCATGGCATACAGGCTACGCACACAGTGCCTAAGGTATGGTTTTGGGGTATGTGTGTGTGCCTTACAAGGGTCCTTGCCAGGGTCCTTCACGGCTGAATGGCCTGGTGTATGCAGCGGCAGCCCTTTGGCACGCATGTCCTGTGGTACTGGTTTCGGTTTGAACGCATGCTGCTGTTCAGGGCACACAGTGGAACGAGCTAACCGCATGGGAACCGCTCACTCATTGTGCAACTGAAGCCATCTATCTTCCTCCACTCTGCTCCGCTGGATGGGGGAGATGGCTTCTAGCGCAGCCGTGCGTGCAGAGAACACACACACGAACGCATGCTGAACACCATGCAGCCCAGCAATCGCAAGCGCAAGTGAAGGCCACTCCGCATGTTAGGCCTGCAGCAGCAGTTCCTGACGACTTTGATTGCCCTGCCTACCCACCAGCGGTCTGAGCTGAATCCGCAACCCCGCATGCTGGGACGTCCCTCTTCCTGGGCCAAGCAAACGCAGGAAGCACCCACACTCCTCACCAGTAATCCCATGGGGCCGGCCTCTGGTCCGGTGCGGCTGTGGCATTGCACAACATCGACTATGCATTTTACAAGCTATATGTTATGCAGTTTGTATACAAAGCATGGCTGCCCTTGCTCCTGCAGTGAGATGTTAACCATAATTGTTCACGGTCAAACTGCATGCGTTGGCAATCGGGCCCTTATTCGATGTAACGATAGCAACACATCCCTAGCAAGCAGTGCTTGCATAGGTCACGCTGGCAAGTACATATGAAAGCATAGCAGCAGTCCCGCACAAGTATGCAGTTCGCCGTGCTGCGCTGACGAGGATGGTGGCTAGCATGGCTAACCAGCATGTCAGCGCCACAAACAAAGCTCACACCCATTCATTATGGCTGTGCGCCCAAAGCCACACACAGGCTGGGCAAAAGCCTTCCCAGCCAAAGTGGCGCCAAATACGACAGCACATGAACGGCATGTATGTAAAAGACTGCTTCAGGCTTGATCCTGCTGCTGCATTGACGTGAATGTTTGATGCACAATACCCAACTGGCTCAAAAGCAGGACAATGCTGGCTAGAGAGCATCTAGAGCCTGTCATGCAAATGCGGGAATGGCAAGCGCAAAAACGGCAGGGCAAGCACGATCACGTTTTTCACCAAGTTCGACCGAACACTTGTTCAATAACGGCGTCCCTGGCTACATAATTCCAAAGGCATGCAATTGGCAACAGCGCCGCTCGGTATTCGCAGTTCCTACACCTCGCGTGCACAAGCCCTCAAAATCAAAAGCCCGATCTGTGGGATAGCAATGCCTCAATACGCGTTGCCATCCTCAACAATCACCACATCGGGTAACCTGGGCACACGCTCACTTGCACACAGGGCCAGGTCATATCACCACTCGACCTGCCTAGTGGATCAGGCCCATCACTCACTCATGGTGATCCGCATGCGACCAGAACACGGTATCGTCGTAGATGTCCTCATGCTTCACCTCCTGCTTGAAGGGGTTCACACGGCTCACCACATAGCCGGCCAGCCACCCGCCCACCAGCGCTACAGCCAGCGTAACACCCAGTCCCGCCACTTGGTAAATGGCTTGAGCGCCTCCATGTGAAAGCAGTATCTGCGACGCGGCAGCATGGTGGTGGAGCGTCGTGAGCACTTGGTTGATTGTTGCACTGCAGCATGCCACACTGTGGCCACGTACCTGCCCACAGTCGCATGACTGCTGATCATTGCAGCATGGCGTGTTGTGTTCAAAGGTTGTACTGACTGCCCGCCGTTTCACACACAGACGGGAGCATCTGCCTTCGCCAGCAAACTGCAACTGTCAGAACCTAAATAGCCATCAAGAATACCCGTTCAATCGAGATATGCCCCCCCTGGTTGTTGGGAGGATCCTCGACCGCAGTGCAGTACGACACACAGCACGGCACTTCCTGTGTGTGGGTCTGACCGGCGCGATGTAAGCATCACCTCACGCAAGCATCACGCCGTGCAAGCATCACGCCGTGCATGTCTATACAGCAGTGCAGTGCGCGTGATCATACGCCATGTATGATTGAGGCGCTCACCGCGTTCGGGGCCGCGAATACGAATGCGAAGAGGGCGGACGCGACTCCGCCCAGGATGCCAGGGCAGCCATGGAGGTTGAACACGCCGCACGTGTCCGTGATGCCCACCACGCTCTCCACCCAGGGTGATGCAAAGACATAGCCCCCGGTGGACATGACGCCAGCAACCACACCCACTGCAGGGCCAGGCGGGCCGCGACATGCGGCATGTGCACACAAGCAAACATCAGCCGTGAGCCCGTGACAATGTGAGGAACACAGATGGGCCAGACACCCCCCTTGATTTCAATACCACATTAGGGTGGGACTAGGCCAAGATGCCATGCTTCACAGTGGGACACGCCACAAACGAGCATGACAGCAGGCCGGTCAGGCTTGCGCGCTTGCAGTCTTACGCAGCAAGGTTGGGATGAGAGCCGAAATCAAGTCACTATGCAACACCCCATCGCATACAGGCACCCGGCGACTTCCAGCCGAGGGGTGAATACATTACAGACGTCTGGTGCACAAAAAGACGCCTGTTGGCCCAAACACCGCATCACGCAGACGTACGTACCTGCGAGCGCTGCTGCGGGCGGCAGGCGCAGGTTCGCGCTGGAGCCAATCGCCACGCCGCCCGCCAGCGTGGCGTTCTGTATGTGCACCATGTTTAGCTTGCCCTCCAGCGCGGCGGACGCTGCGTACGCCGCCAGGCACGCGCCCAGCAGCGCCATGACGGTGTTGAGCACGCAGTACACCTGCATCTGGCCGTCCTCGCTGGCCTCGGGCGCCGACGCCAGGGCACCATTGAAGGACGGCCTGCAACCAGCACCAACGTTACATGCAGACGAACGGCAGGCAGCTGTCAGGCCGGATTAAGCACCAGCCGGAGCGTGTGGTATGCTTGTTGCGGCCGCAGCCAGAATGGTGCTGGATTGACCTTCACTTAAGGGCATGCAACGTGAAAGCATGGCCGCAGAACAGCGCCAACCATGCAAGGCCAGAGGCCACCGTGTGCCTGGCCAGCTGTGCGCCAACCCCCCCACCCCATAGGTGCTGGGGGAGGGGAGGGAGTCCTGTCGCAAGCTCAGGCACAGCAACAAACCGAGGCCCGTTCGACCGTTGCACATCATGCCACTTTTGCGGCTTCCCCAAGGGTTCAAGTCCGGAGGTGCCCGTACAGATGTGCCCCACCCATCGCGGCCTCTGTCCTCAGCATCACCTACCAACCCTGATGCACAGTGCCACAGTGTAGTGTTTGCCTCAGTGCCAGGCTATGCCGATGCTGCATATCAGTTGTGCCACTTAACAAGGCCGGCCGTGCAGCGAGCCATGCGCAGGGCTGCAACAGGGTGTGCAGGGGACGAGCAGTAGGGAGGGTGGTCAGCACATGTGACCGCTTCCGATACGAGGCTGCCAGGGTCACATTGAACGCACCAGTAGATGAAGAGGAAGATGGTGCCAATCATGGCGGTCATGTCGCTCGTGTATACTGCGCCGTTCTTGGCGTGGCTTGAGCCAGTGGAAGGTGAGGAGAACCCTGCATGCAGCGCAGACAGACAGCAGCCAGGATGCCCGATTGCCCAATGCTGGTAGGATTGTGAGCACATTGCTGCAGGATGATGTGAGTTTTGCTGGCCAGCATTGGGTTGTGAGTGGTGTGGCAGCCTACACCAGATGTATGGACAATCATGCGCCACACAACATGCAATATAATCGCAGTACCCTTCTTCCACGTACATGTGCATACAATGCAAGCTTGTCAACAAGCATAATAACCCACTGCAACAAAAGGTTTAAGAGCATGTGGGCTGGGCATGATGACGACTCACAGTAGGAAGCTGCCAATCCGAAAAATGCTCCGAATGCATGGATGGTAATGGACCTGCAGGTCAGAACATTGCATTGGACCGAAAGCACAGGATGTTGGAAAGGACATCTTGATTGACACACCAGTTGCTTCCGCAGTCGCAGCAAACCTCCATTGCTGTGTTTGAATTCGAATTCGGAGCAGGGCATAGTTGGCGGCTATCGCAACACTAACAGCTAGCACAGGCAATTAAGGTGGTGCACCACGAGGTTATGGTATGCTCCTACACACCCAGGGCACAACATATGCAGTACACCGAACTGTTGGGTTAAGCAGCTCCAACCGCCGGACCCCAACACTTTATGCAGCAAGCCGGCAGCAAGCGCATGCGTCATTGGCAGGTGTAGCCTTGAAGGCCTGACTCACCCTCCCACATCCAGCACTGCCATATGCTCAGCCACCAGCTCGGCGTTCAACGCGTATATGGGCACCTCAAGGGCCAACAGCCATAACAGCTGCGACGGCGTCACCTTGCCCACCAGCGCGCCAAACGTAATCATGGCCGCACCGGCGCAGAACGCAGAATCTATCAGGAGGGGCAAGTCGATTGAGACGACATCCCAGCCCTGCTGCACCAGTCCAATTGCCAGCACGGCCTCGAGAATTACAAAGCATGACGCAAGGTAGTTGAAGCCGAGGGCTGACCAGGAGTAGCGCTTCAGAAAGGTCATAAGGAAGCCAAAGCCGATGAAAATCATCACGTAAATATCTGTGGCACAAAGGCGGCGAGCATGGCACACCAACTTGAGCGGCCGTGACCTGTCATCAGGTGCGTGCGTATCCAGCGCGTATGACGTGCGGTGGCGGGCAAAGCCAGACTGTAGCAACTGTTTGTAGGGTGTATGTGCAAGGTGCAACCAGAAGCGTCGTGGATTTGCATAGAGTACCACCAATTCGCTTTCAACAAACCAAACCAGTGCGGCCCTGCCACCTGGTAAGTAGGGTTTTGTGCACTACGTGTGTAATCGTCAACCAGGACTGCGAGGCTTGCCCGGCGCCCCACCTACCTGTCAAGAAGCTGTAGTACTGCTGCACGTGTGAGTCATGAACGGTGGAGGAGTATTCAGTGAAGAACGCGAAAAGCCCCAGTATCAGTGCGAGCAGCACACCGAGGGTCGTCCCCAGCGACCCCTTCACGTTGAAATACTTCTCAGAGAACGACTCTGAGACCAGCAGCGGAAAGCTTGCTTCCGTGTGGTCCATGGCTGTGAAACTGTCAGACGAGCCAAGGCCGCCTCCGCTGGAGCTGCTACGCTTGACACCGCTGGAAATCCCGCGTTGTTTGGAGCGCTTAGGAGGCTCCCACAGCCGCAGCAGCCTAAAAGCCTTTGAGGCCAGCTTGAACACAACAATACTCTAGTAGTGTGAGTCTACAGGCAAGGCATCTTTGCCTTTTAGTGTGCAAGTATTGGTTGATTCAGAAACCACAGCCCTAGTCCCCAGCAATGTGCGTGCAAGCGTGGCCGGTTTCGCTGAAAACCCTAAGCCAGCAAAAACAAGGGTTCTTGCACCAGCATTTCAAAGACTGGACATTTGCACACCCCTGAATTGTGTAGTGTTATCCCCTGCGGGGTGGAGAACCCGGATGACCACACCACACAAAGACCTGCAGCAAATCGGCCAGGCAATACACCCTGCTTCTGCGATCGGCTCGCAACGGACGGCTGGCAGCACCAAGCTTACAATCTGTGATGTTTCAGCGTGCAAGTTCATTCCACAGTAGTACAACAGAGCAGGCACTTTGTCCCTGATATGGAGTTGAGCTGACAGCCGGGTCCAATTTATGTGCGTTGCACCACACGCAGCCACGATCCAGCGAGGCAGAAGCCCCCCATCATTGGTTTTGCGTTAGTTGCTTGTATGTCCTGTCCTGAGATGCTTGTGCGAGTGCGAATGCCTGTATCTGCAACCGGCAATTGAAGGGGAATCCAGGGGCAGCCAGCCCTTGCCTCATTGATAAGCCTTGGGCACTATCAGACTCCCTACAGTTCCCAACTTGGCCAGAGTAAGATTCAGTGAAGGCCAGGAATGTGGTTGACGCTCAAGGTGCAGCGCCCTGCACTTCAGCACAGCGGTGCTGCTATTGCGATCTTAGGTGCTGCCTGCCAGCAGCGTGACTGCTTGCTGCTGCACTGCCTTGAGCTGCTGCAGCAAGTCAGTGGGAGGCTCATCCTCGTGAGGCCTCCTCGATGCGTCCATCCCTCCGATCACCGCCTGGACCTGCTGCATCAGCGCTGTGTGTGCGTCTGCCTCCTCGCCGGCCCCGTCGTCACACTCCATGGAATCCTACGCGCCAGGAGGGACATGCATGAGAGCACAAGCAGGTTTGCTGTAGACACTTCCTATCATGCCGCTGCAGCCGGCAGTCAATTGACATGTAGTGTGCACGCCCGCTGCATGCAAGTGGGGCGGCGGTGTGCAATCAAGCGAGACAACACATGCACTGGTGCAAACGCTGCAAGCAAAGCACTGGCCTCGGCCCCCATTGCATCAGAAACCGCACCGGTGCTGTCGCCGCCTGCGGCGCTCCGCCAAATGATGGCCCCTGCAAGCAACCAGGTGCGCAATGCCGGAACATGCTGACACTCTCAAACGTTGATGCTGCCATCATACATGGTCTGTGCAGCAGAGACAAACCCACCCAGCACTGCTTGCAGAGGCGCAGGATTGCATTCGAGGCAGAGAGATATGGTCCAGGCTATGGTCATGGCAGAATGATGTGCAGCAGTGAGTGTGATTGGTTTGTGCATTGCTCAGTAGCCATTCTGGTAGCCATCGCTCATGTGAATGGTGTGGTTCAGCGTTGCGGTGCTCCATCCCACTACTGTATAGCCCACTCGCCTCGTTGCGCGTGGCGGAGACCTGAGCTGCGCGCGCAACCACTGCTGGCGGCAAGCCAGCAAGCCGGGCCACGTTCGTGCCGTAGCTCTTTGGGCACGCGCCTGCGCAAAATTGACAGCACCGCCAGTGTCAATGACCGGTGCAGTTTGCAAGGAAGCAGTTGATGTTAGAAGCAGCATGTTGCAGCTTGAAGAGGTTCGCCATGCCACAAGACACATGCATCTTAAGCCCAAGGCCAAGGTCCGTAGGTCATGCACTATCTACAAGCAGCTGACACGGCGATGCCATTGGGTAATGTGGATTGTAGCTTCAAACAGGGTGCGCAAGGACAGCGAGCTCCAGCAACCAGTGGCCTTGCCTTCTGTGAGGCGGTACAGGAACATGACCTGCTGCTGCTCGTCCTGCTGGCCTTCTTGCTGCCCGTCAGCGCTGCCGCGCTCGCCAGCAGCCCCGCCCGCCTGCGTTCAGGACATGCAGCCCATACCCCAGCCACGACACGTCAAGGCCGCGTCAAGCCTGGTGCCGCACATTGCCGCAGTGGACCTTAACTGCCGACTGATTGACTGATCAAGGACACGCCTTGAACAGCTCACCGAGGCAGAGGTGTAGCCTGCGTGTCACACAGATGCCGCTTGGAGGCACATATGATGGCTGGGATGCCTGGCTTCCGCCATGCATCCATCCAAGCAGAATGTGCGCAACACAGCAGGTCAATGCAGCGCAGTGTGGAAGCACTGTTTAAACTTGCCTGCTGTTGGCCGTCGCTTAGCAGCGAAGAGCCACCATCAGACTCTCCCATGACGCAGCAAGCCATGTGCATCACCGCCACCTGCAGCAGTAGTCCACAGCAATACGAATAATGCCGCCGGTGAGGGTGAGCAGGGTGAAGCAGGGTGAAACACTTAACATGTAACTGAAACACTGAACTGTCTAAGCGTGAGCTATCCTACCTTATTATTACATGCTTGCGCCATATCGTACAAGCACCCACGTGATGCAAATCAGCCTTTCCCCACCCCCTGCCTGCTCCGCATTTTCCACACCCCTCCTCGTCCAGGCTCACAGACCTGCTTGTCGTCCGCATGCACGTCTGACAGGTGGTGGTAGTGCGTCGCAAACAGCCCACGGCAGTGCGTCGTGTGTGCCAGCGACTGCAGCACAGCGCCCGCAATGGCTGCACCATCCAGTGTGGCGGTGCCGCGGCCCAACTCATCCAGCGCTACCAGCGACCTGTCAGGAGCACACGCGGGAGCAAGCAGGATGCAGATCGCAGCGGTTACCTTCACGCTGACGCTCATGCGCTTGAAGCCTACCGCACAGGTCTCGGGGGCCTTCCCTGGGCGGAGGTGTGTGCCTTTGCAATGGCTCACGAGATGCCCACCGTCAAGACATCATATGGCAAGGCGCGGGCGTGCACGGCGGCAACGTGCAACCCGGACATGAACAAGCCGGCTCTCCGGGCAAGCAAATGAGTGGTGGCTGTGCCATCAGTGGCAGTGGCAGTGGCAGGTGAGGGTGGGTTTGAGCTTGGGAGCAGCCGTGATAAAGCATGTGACAAGGCGACAGGCCTGTAAGGTGAACGGTAAGTGGGAGTATTGATCTCCATTTCCAAAACACGTAGGCCTCACGGCATTGCAAAGTTCCTCACCTGGGTGTGGCACGCGCCAGCATGGCGGCTGTCTCAGCCAGCTCAATGAAGAATGTGGACTGGCCGGTCATGATGGAGTCACGCGCGCCCATGCGCACAAACACCGCGTCGCACGGCGTCAGCCGAAGCGACTCAGCGGGCACGCATGCGCCCACTTGCGCCAGCACAGCTGACAGGCAGACCTGTGGCAGGCGGGCGAGGCAAAACCAGCTAACAATGCAGACCTTCATCATGCGATATGTGGCATGCACGTTATGGAATGGGCTGTGTTGGGAACTGGAGCATGCGCAAGCACCAGGTGGGTGCAGCACGTGATGCTGTCAAGCATTTGACTTTGTGTGGCGCTGCCAAGGAGCGACCGACGCTGATGTGCTGCTCAAGCGTGCCATGTGTCATGTGCATGAGTTTCACACATCCACACCATGATACAATGCACACGATGCACGAGCCTGCATATCAGGATATGCAGTCCAGGTGGCACTGGCCGCAGTAGCCACCCCTTGGCCTATAGTATGTCTGCAAGGCAGGCTCACCTGGCGCAGCAGCGTGCTCTTGCCGCCCATGTTGGGACCGCTCAGCAGCAGGAACGGAGCGCGCTCAGCACCCCCCAGCGACACGCTGTTGGGCACAAACGCGCCGGTGCGGCCGCTGATGCCCGCCGGGTGGCGCAGGCTGGCTGCCTCAAACAGGGCGGCGTGGCCCTGCACCGCCGGCACCAGCTCCGGCCGGCACATCGGCCCATCCCCCGCCATGGCGTGACCTGTTGTCGTATGGGGCCGGAGGGACACCCCGCCCAGTCCAATGCAGGATCAGCGTCAGAGTCGGCGTGTCATTGAGGAACCACCCACACCTATGATCGGGTGCGAGGCGCTAACGGTGCAGGTCTTCATGTAGCCATCAGGATGATGGGAAGCAGCAAGGGCAGCATTACTACACTACAGACAATCAGGCAAATGCTTCGTGTGAGACTGCGTGTGTGCTTCTCGCAGCAAGGTCCTCCGAGGTATGATGCTGATGCTTGCCAGTTTTTGCCCTGTGATGCGTTGCCTGTGCCGGTGTTGGCGCAAGCGTTCAGGCGGGGTGTCAGGCGGTGCAGCCTCCTAGCGCAATCGCTTGCTCACCTGCCAGGCTCATGAGCGCATCCAGCTCCGCCACCACCTCCACCAGCCACACCCACTTGGACTGGTACGACACAAACCGCTCAACCAGGGCCTGTGGGGACCACACACCAAGAACACAAACCAACTTTAGTGCAAGTGAGCAACTAGTGAAATCATCATCCACCGGTGCACGACACAAGCAAAGCCACCGCCGCGTCCAGTGCACATCCGTTCCAACGCAAGGTTTGGCACTTTGGCAGACTCATCCAGCGTAGCGTAGCGTTGAGTGCGAACGGTATTGGTGATAATCAGTCACTCGCCCCACTCACGATCATGATGGTGCCCAGCGCCTGCTCGCGCTCCTCCTGCGCAGCCTCAAGCTCATCAATCAGACCCCTGAGCTGTGGGGTCATGTACCTGTAGAACGATGATGCACATGCATGGTCAGCCGATCCATCAACCTCCCTCTGAAGTGAAACGGGGAAGTGGCAGCGAGCGTGCCACACAACGCAGGGAAGGCAAAACCTGCCAAGGTGTGAAAAACCTGCATTGTAGCACTGCACATAGATAGCACAGCATCCACCTGGCTGAAAGCTTCCTGGCCAGCGAGTACCATTGTGCAACCTGGACATGCTGCTCCCTTGTCGTTGCCTGTTTACGGTATCACTCCTGCCAGGCTTACAGCTGCCAGCCGACCACCCTGGCAAAAACGGACATGCAGCACTCACCGCTTGAAGCCCTTTCGTGTGGCCACCAACTCAAACGAACCAGGCACCCTGCACGCAAGCGCAACGTTGCAGTAATTGCTTGAACATATCAACATCCGCCTCAGTCAACAGCCTCAATCCTGGCTGATCGTTACGTGACACGCTCATGTATGCCAGATGGTATCGGACTCACTTCTTGGTGTCAGGCACCTCCAGCAGATGTGTTTCCTTGGACAGCGACACGTAGCACACCTCCTTGCCACAGCTCAGCGTCTGGCGCACCTGCAGATGAAAGGAGATGGACACGAGCGCCGCAGGTGCGTGATGGCGGCGTCAGCACACGACCGTGCCCCCAACTGCACCGCACCCCGACAGTGGCACCGTGCTCCCCACAGCCGCAACGTCAACACACGTCGTCATTGCATATTGCATGGCTGATTGATACCGGTAAGCCATCACATGTCTCAACAGCAACCTAAATGCTCGCGGGCATAGCATGGCTGCATGTGTGGCTGACGACTTGGCTTCACATCGCTTGGCCGATCCGGCCATTCATGGATGTCCGCATGGCTCCTCACTACTCACCTCCTTGAGGTATGCATCCAGGTTTGAGTTGGCAGCCTTGACGGCATCCGCGGACGCATCATAGCGCTCATCGACACCCTGGCAACAGCAGCAAGGATCAACATGCACGCCAAGCATGCATGAACGCATCAGCATCAGTCCACCACATATTGCTTAGGGCACCTGCATCATGATGATGTGTGAGCACCAGCATGGGCTGTGCGGGTTGCTTGAATGGCTCAGGAACCAGCTACAGCTTGCACTGCGTGTGCCTGCAATGTCTCCCTGCAGCTACAGCCAGGCTACAGCACATGTGCTCACCTTTGCAGGCACTGCCCGCCCTGTCGCCGCCGCCTCCTGCCAATCCGTCGCGCCCTCCAGCAGCGCCAACGCCTCCTCAGCGTCGCTGAAGGCATCGCCTGCACATGCGATGCAGTAGGAAACGCGCTCGGCCCAACCGGGCGTCTGGCTCTTTCCATGCTACAACTGAAGTGCCGCTATGTGTCTCTTGCCCGTCGGGGGGGAAGCAGGGGCCGCTCGCTCAACACGCTTCTGAATGTTCTGATACAACATCACATGCGGCAGCATTGCACAACGTCTCAGCCCCCAGCCCCTGCACAGTGCCCACCACCTTGCATCGTGGCGGCCAACAAGCCCCCCTTGCGGACCCAGACGGCCCATCAGCACGACCATACGCCCGAATAGACCCTCCTGGACCATGCAGCGGGCCAGACCGCCTTTTCCCCACCGACCAGCTCCTATATCCCCTCCACAGCCAGCGCCTCACCGCTGGCCACCAGGCGCGTCAGCAGGCGTGACACGCTGCCCTCTGCCTCCTCCACCGCGGCCATGGCGCCACGCAGCGCCGCCAGCGCGTTGATCGCACTGCGCAGGTCGCGCAGAGCACCCACCAGCTGGCCCACCTGCAGGCGTGGTGGCGCATGTGAATGCGCATGTGATGGCGGGCTGCTGATGCGCTTGGTGTTACGTCAACGAATGGCATGCAGGTGTGGCAGGTTCGAGTTTGTGCATCGTACCGCGAAAGCAGGCATGAGCAGGTGGCGAAGCAGGCAATGCAGAACAGAGTGCACATGAGCACCGTCCATTTTGCTTCTGACGCGCTCACTATCGAATCACCTACACACAATTGAAGGTCTATTGAAGTATAACGTACACAAACAAGTAAATGGTGCGCCAGGTGCCCTGACATTGCCATGCTGCCGAGTGTTGAGGGTGGATGCAATATTGCCATGATTCCATATTGTGCACACCATAACACAAGACGACCACTGACCAAGCGACTGTCAGGTACCGTGTACTGCATTACGCTGGTCGAAGGCCAAGGCAACGCATGCATCGGCACCCGACCGGCCGTCATCCCCTTGCTGCCGGCTCACCTTGCGCTTGGCGGCGTCCTCGTACAGCACCACGTGCGCTGCGTCGCGCCCGGTGGCGCCGCGCGCTGAGGCATGCAGCCGCGCCACCGCGCGCTCCAGGTCCGACACGCCTGAGGCCATCAGCCCATGACAGCACACAGGCAGCCAAACCATAGCTGATCCAACACAGCCCATCATTGCACTGGGTGCAGGCCTGATGATAAAACGTCATCGGGAGGCGCGCATCCGGCCGTGTGCTTTTGTTGTGCGCATGGCGGTGGGGTGCTGCGGGCTGCCGGTGTGCTGCTAGCGTGTATACCACAAAACCATACAATGCATTCAATATGCATTGTATTATGCTTGGCCTTGTGCGACTCACGCTGCGCACACACCCACCTGCTAGCAGCTTGCGGGCCTGACCCGCAACGTCAGCCAGTGGCCCAGTCAGGTCCTGTGCAGGTGGAGCAGGTGAGAGCCGTTGATCAAGCACGGGGCAAAACGATCAGTGAATGGCGCGGCACACACACGCCAGACGGGGCGGTTGACGGTGCTGGCTGGCAAAGCACGACTGAGGTGGAAGGTATCGCCTGCTGGCGCTGCTGGGGGGCAGGAGCGCAGGCGTCGTTGGCTGCGTTGCGGCGCGCTCTCACGTAAAGCGCGCCGCCACGCGTACAAGGGCGCCTGCGCTCCTGCCCAACAACAGGTGATGCCTTTGGCATCAGATGCGTGCAAGTCAACGGGCGTGCACATCATCCCCGTCCTGCTGGTTTCACGGGCCAAGGCCGTGCGAGTTGTACGCACCAACTCTCTCACCAGGGCAACCCCACCAGTCCAGCACACACTCTAACTGGAATCTACCCGCATACCAGCCCATCAGCCGCCAGCCGCCTGCACACCCTACCTACTAGTACCTACCTGCACAGCATCCTGGCGGGCGGTGATGTCGGCGATCCGACCCAACGGGCGGCACAGCCACTGGCGCAGCCGCCGCCGACCGAAGGGCGTAGTGCAGTGGTCCAACACAGTCAGCAAGGTGCCTGCAGGCGGAGAGCACCCCATGCATGCACCGTCACACCGTGAGAGGGCCGAGCATGCGCCTGAGCATGCGGTGCAGTGGTCCACACGCTAGCACGTGTTGAAAGCGGCCCTTCGCGGAGGCGTCTGGCTGCCGACTGCCTCCTCTGTGCAACGCTCCCTGACTGCGCAACGCTCCCTGACATCTGCACAGCTGACCTAACGGCAGACCGTCCTGGTTGGCCTCTTTGGCCCTAGCTGTCACACTGGCGCCTGGCAAGGGGTGCCCGCAGCAGTTAAGCAATCGATCATGCTCCATCCCGCTGTGCTGCTCACACCCTGATGGCATGATGCGCTTGGACCCTGCGGCGGCATCCCTGCCCAGGCTGCACAGTGACGTGACGGATGGATGCTCTCACCTTGTGCAGTGCCATCCCCATTCTCCAGGATCTCCAAGCTCTCCAGGGAGGACCCGTTGAGCAGCATGTAGGCGGGCTCGCTGACGCTGCTGCCTGCAAGGCAAGAATGCCAGCAGCAGTGAAGGCCAGTGAGCAACCCAACCAGCCAAACACCACAGCTACTGACAATTAATTTTACAAGCGGATTCACAGGGACGTCTTGCGCTGCAGATGCCACATGGCATGCCGGTCGCGTGTGAAGTTCCTACATGGTGCTTGTGTTTGCAAGAGCACACACAAGCAAGCCATGGCATGTGCACATGCAAACGTTGCCCCACGCTGCACGGTCATTGCCAGCCGCGCATGGTGGGTGGGGGCTGGCGGACTGACTGGCTGGCGTACCTGATGAGCCATCGGGCAGCCCGCCGGCAATGCCACCTGCAGCATTGCTTGCGCTGATCGCTGGCAGCTCCTCGAATCGTCCCAGAGGCAGCACCGCGTGGTCCAGCAGAGACGCCTGACATGCAACGCCATACGGTGAACGCCACCACAGGCACAGCACATCGATCAGGTGACGCATGAGGTGGGGTTGCACATGCACGCTGCAAGCATCGTTGCTGCACGCACCATAGCAGCTGCACAGGGAGCTTTCAGTGTGTGGTGTGTGTTAACCATGAGGCCAAGCAGTGCAACCCAGCAGTCGTGGTGTCCTCGAAGACTTTGAGACAGTGATGCGCCACGTGGTCAACAGGATAGACCGAGCTTATCAATGACCTCAGACACCGCAGCTGGAATATGCTGCGCCGCCTCACTTTGAGGAAGTTGATGGCGCCGCCAAGTGCACACAGTGCAGCGGCGCCCTGTGCGGCATCACGCGTGGCGCTGCTGCGGCCGCACTCTGCATCGTCCATGCGCTCATCCGCATCCGCCCCATCACCCATCGCATCGGCCGCTTCGAGCTGCTCCTCCTGCTGCGCCTGGCCGGGCTGTGTGGTGGATGCCACGAGCGCGGCAAGTGCTGGCGGCCAACCACTGGTGTCAGGACCCTCGCCGGAAGCGCCCTCGTCAGCTTGCGCATCGTGCTGAGCAAAATAGCGGCCAGCTTGAAGCGCCTGCGGAGCAAGCCACCCCATGCAGATGTGGACACTCCGTTAGCACACTGTATTGCACCTGCTTCCAAACACCATACGCCCACAGCGTACGCACATGTCGGTGCCCTGCCCACACCCTCACCCCCTGCCCAGTCGTGCACATAACATGTACACAGGTATGCACACACCATTTCTTCCTCCCTCTGCTCTCTGACAAGCACATGAACATCACAATCGATGCATAATGTATGAGTGTATGACCCCCCTGCTCCCCCCCGCCACCAGCCGCTACAGTACCTTAAGCGTGCGCGAGGGCGTCCAGTCGCCCGCGGCCCCCCGGAGTGTGTTGCGGCGCGGGTCCCGCAGGCAGGTGCGCATCACCCTGGTGGTGGTGGTGGACAGCGCAGCCCTGTGCAGTGGGGCGGGGGCCGCAGCACGCACAAGTACTGAACGGTCAACAGGAATAAACCAGTACGCTGCAGTACGAGAGCATCACACACACGCGGCCCTGATGCACATCAGCACCTCATCATGCCCAACCGTCCCCTCGCTGTGCGCACAAGCTTTGTATTCGTGGGAGTGCAGGCTGCCTCACTCTGAGCCTCACTGGCTGGGTGGCAATCCGTTGTCAGGAGAAACTTCCATATTCATGCACGTTACCTCCGTGCCATGTGTAGGTCATGCCTTGCAAGTGCATCCCTCCCAAGCCCCATTAACACACTGAGCACCGAGGCGAGCAGCAACCAGACAGGGTACATGTGCGCGCTGTATCAATGGTACGTTTGGCAAGCGCTTGTGACCTACTTGGGCAGGATGAGCTCCACAGGGCTCAGCGCCGCCATCTGTGTTCGCAGGCCTGAGCGCACATCATCGTCCACAAACTCACCAAGCAACACCTGCGCATGCACCCAATGAAAAGAGCACACATGCAACCCATTCCTGATAACTTCCCGCCCCGCAAACACTAGTTGGTCAGGAAGCATGCAGAAACTGTGCACACAGCCCACCACCAACACCCACGTACAGATGAGCGGGGTTGCCGCAGTTCAAGCACCGCCTCAATACATCGATGTGGTAGTAGCACTGCACGGCGGTACGGCGGTACCGCAAGGTGAGAGGCGGAGTCACACATGCCAGCATGCGCGCACCTGGCCTGAGGCTGCGTCCACGGCGCACAGGCCGATGCGCACCGCTGAGGCGTCCGCCGCCACCCCTGCTGCGGTGCTGGCGCTGTCCAGCGAGGCCAGGTCCAGCGGCAGCTCACACACTGCACAGCACGGAAGACATGCACAGGAAGAAAGGAATGTCGTACATGCTTCGGTAAACGCAGGACACATCCCCAATCCATCACGCTGGAAAACGTTTCCCGCGGCTCAAAGCGGAGAAGATGCTTGTGCCAGAAGCCAAGATGGTGCACATGCCTGCAAGCGTCGCGATGCGCAGGCAGACACGCATAGAGGCAGGGCGCTTACTCGCCGCCGCTCCGCCCTGCCGACCGCCTACCGCCTCACCTGACATGACGTACGCCGCGTCGGGGCGGTTGGCCACCATCTCTGCGTCCGTGAGTGTGCCGCGGCTGAGCACCGCGACCTTCTGACGCTCCACCACATTCACCTGGCGTCCATCGCACAGGCAGGAGTTAGGCAGATAGCTACGTAGGCAGTTGCATGCTGCGATGTTTAGGCAGTATGCCACATTGTGCCAGGTTACTTCAGGAGGAGCGTTTTGTCCTAATGGCCCAAGCTGCTCCCCGATGCAGTATGAGGCGCAAGTGTGGGACATCATGGCGGCAAGGGCTGCTGCTGTATGCGCACACGCAACAAGGGCACGGCACCGCCATATGAGAAACCGAGCCTGTGCAAGGGCATGCATGCGAGGTAGACGGCAGGACCAGCTGAGCCTAAAGTCACCACCATATCAACCATGCACCGCTTGTGAGGCGATTTCCAACTCCGCCTGGTGCACGCTTTTCATTGCGACATCACGAACGGTGGGCAGAGGGTACTTCTTCGGCACGGGCGGGACCGAGAGGAGCCAGCAAGCCAGCGGTCCAGCAAGGGCCGCGCTCACCTGCTTGAGGCCTGCTTTGCGCCGCTCAACGTTGCGCTGCTGCAGCATGTCGGGGGTCTCGGTCTGCCACACCGCGCAGGCGCAAGATTGGCCAAGTCCCAGTCCCACAGCATGCAACAGCACACGTCAGGATGGCAATGAATGTGCATGCTCATGAGTAACGCAGACCACGCTGACTGTCTAACACGTGCCAGTTAACATACACATTACACACATGCCGTTGCTTACATGCTTACATTGACCAACTCAGCGCGGCAGCAGGAGCTGGGCTGCGAGCGAGCCGCGCCTCAAGCTCACCACAGAGACTCTCATCAGCTGAAAAGCGGCACTAATGCTGCACCAGGTGCCGTGGTGCTCACCTGCTCCACCACCACCACCTTGTAGCCCGCCTGCGCCAGGCGCGCCGCCATGTCGTGGTACTTGATCTCCGGGAAGCCGGCGTGCGGCTGCTCGCCCTTCATGAACACCAGGTTGAGCACGTCCACGCCCACGTACGCATCCATCTCAAACATCTGCATTGCGTCCAGCGGCAGTGCACGGGGTTGAATAACAAACGGGCAGCGGGTTGGTACACATGTGGTGGAGCTAGGCAAGGGAGGGAGATGAGCCAGGCGGCGCGCCATGATGAGGACATGCTGCAGGGGGCGAACCCAGTACATGAGCACGCCAACCGCAACACCCAACAAACCAGCGCCAGTGGGACCAGCAAGCAGACCCGGACAACGACCCAGGCAGGATGGCCTGCTTTGCGCACAGGTCATAAAGCAGGCTGTACACGCTAGTTCATGATGCCCGCATGAGCGTGCATTAGAAATGTTTGTTCTCGTGGGGCCATGCAGTGTGCACATGCGTGAGGATGGAAATGGCGTGTGTGTTCAGTTCGTTACAAGGCGTGCAGCTATGCGATGTGCTTCCCGTGGGGCCATGAAGTGTGCGTATACGTGAGGCTGGCTGGTGTGTGCGTGTGTGTGTGCATAGCGCAGGGCGCTAGCCAGCCCACCTCGTAGAACTTGCCCATCTTGAACAGCAGCACGCTGTCAAAGTGCGCCGCCTTGAACTGCCACCACTGCTGCTGGCCCTCGCTGACCTTGGCCGTCTTGAACCTGCCAGCAGCCAGAAGCCAGGCACCAGCCGAGCAAATCATGTAGTCGTAATAGCACTTCAGCAAGGAACGCGGCAGTGTGCTGACATTATGCGCACGCGCTGGGGCCTGAACTGGGCGCTGACCTGCCCAACCTAGCACACTCGCCCCAACAGTGACCCACATGGCGGCCCCACATCCTGCCTGGAGTGGGGGCCACATACCATTACACACACACATGCTCGCAGGTATGCGTCCAGGTATGCATTAGCCCTTCTGCATACGGCCGCATGCCATAGACAGACGGCAGACCGGCCAGGATTTGCGCTGCACAGGGCGGCCACAGCGTGTCGAACTTTTTGACGGCCCCGCACTGCCACCGCCACAACGGCGTCCTGTTGTGCTCCGTTCACCAGCCAACAACGCAACTTGCCAGCATATCAACCAATTTTCGACTACAAACAGTCAACCATAACTATCTGTAGCGTGCCCTGATACATTGGTTCATACCCCATTATTGCCAGTTTGCTTCACTCGGATGGGTGACCAGCTAGTCACGCATGGCATGTCTCGTGCCCGCCTCACCAGTGCTCGGGGATGTGCAGGGTGGAAGGGTCATAGTCGGGGTGGTCCGGGCGCCGCTCGCGCGCATCCTTGATCCGCTCGGGCGAGAGGAAGGGGAAGCGGCTGGCCATGCGTGCGGCAAAGCGCGCCGCCTCACCCTCCGTGGACGCCTGCACGCCCAGCTCCACCTCGCCGGCAGCGCCTGAGGAAGAGGGGGGAGGGGAGCGGGGGGAGTGTGGGGGTGGCGGCGGGATGTGACTCGCGCAGCAGGACTAACAGCACAACCACCATCACAAATACAGTCTGGAAAGCTGCATGCAGGCACGTCATGCCTCCCACTGCACTGAGCTGGGTGATGTAATCTCTCTCGCGCACACACACATCATGACACTGGCAGTCCGGCCCATTGCAGTCGTGCATGGCAGTGCGGAAGGACCACAGGGAAATGCAGGTGTATGCATCGTGTGAATTGCAGCTGGTGAGCTGCTCGGCATCCTCCGCCTCCGCCTCACCCTCAGGCGGCATCAGGTCATCAGATACGGTTGAGGCCAGGGGGGACTTGACGCCGCTGCTGTGGGCAGTGGCAGGGGTGGTCATCAGGCCTCCGGCACCGCTTCGCACAGTTGCCAGTGCCGGCGTCTTGGCAGCGCCTGCATATGAGAAAAAACAGCGTGTTATGTCGTGTGCCTCAACATACCGGCACCGCTCACAATGCCATGGACCAGTTGCCAGTCATGACTGCTCCGATGCTCACGATTGTGTCCGCTGCATCATACTGGCACCGTAAGATCGCATCACGATGACCACCTATCCATGCAATCATTCACCACCATCAGCGTGTGCGCGCTGCCTGGTCCGCACCTGACAAGCCAGCGCTGAAGGGGTTGGGGGTGCGCGTGTCCGCCGTGGTGGTCTTGCCGGCGCTGCTGCCGGGTGGTCCTCCCGCGCTCCCCCAGGGCGTGTCTGGGGCGAGCCTGCGACAAACACACACGCCGGCACATGCGCCATGCAACAAATAGCGTCGAACCAGGGGCTGCACTGAAACCACACCCGCACCACAACCTGTGAACCACAACACAACCCGAACACCAGAGGCTGACAAGACAGGCTTGCGGCGCAGTCTGTCGCAGCGGGGCCGGGGGCACACGCAATTGCAAACCGCAATGGCGCCTCCCGCAGCGCCAGCAGCAGGGTGATGCACGCACCTGGCCCCGCCTGTGCGTAGCGCAGCCGCCACCGAGTCAGGCGCAGGGGTGGCGGCGCCGCCGCCGCCGCTCCGCGCGCCGCCTGTAGCGGACGCCGGCGTGTGCTTGCCCTTGCCGCCTGCCGCTGCCGCTGCAGGCTTCTTGCCCGCTTTTGCAGCGGCGCCGCCCTGGTGCAATGGCAAACGCGTGTACGGCATTGACTTCAACAGCTGGAAGCACAGAATCGCGAGCTGGCCAGAGGTCACAGCTTTGAACATGTCAGGGCACAGGCAGCAACACTTGAATCCCGGGCTTGGCAAGGCGGCAGGCTTTGGGATGTTCGGCATGTGCACACAAGATGAGGGCAGGGGTCACGGAGATGCTTGGGTTGACGACCTCACCTTGCTTGGGCGTTTGCGTTTGGTGCCCTTTGCGCCCTCCTCCTCCTCCTCCTCCTCCTCGTCCACACTGGCATCACCGTCATCGCCATTATCGCCCTCGTCTGCATCCGCTGCAACAAGTACCCGTCGATCATAAGTCAGCTGGTTAGCAAGGACACTGCGATTGGTGCAGGTTTCTTGGTGCAGCAAGCACCATACAACAACGCGCCATCATTGCAGCAATCGCCGGTGGACCCGTTTGTGAGCAGAAGAGCACCGCTTGGGATCACGGGGCTGCCAGAACATCATACGTCAGCAGCGCCAGCTCTCGTCCCATCGTGCCTCAGAACGCACACAACAGCCCGTCACTGGACCTTCTCGACCGCTTGTCTTGATGCTTGGTCCTGAATCTGAGCCTATGGCCTATACGAATCTGGGTGAAGTGATCTGCGGTATCTATCTCTCCAATGCCGACGCGCTCATGCCGTCACGCATGCCCGACTGCTCCGCAACCACTGCCGAGCGGGAGCAATCTCGCCCGTCTCACCCACTCCAGTATCCAGCAACGCACCTTCAAACTCGCTGCCGCTATCTGCCAGGTCCGCTTCTGCGTCAGCACCATCGCTGTCTTCCAGGCTTGGCGCCGCCCCCGCCTCCCCGCCTCCCTCCCCGCCGTCATCACCGTCATCGCTGGTCACCACACGGCGCAGGCGCTTCAGGCGCACGTTGCCGCCTGCACACCGTACACAGCAGAACAATAAGCAGAGGACAACCTGAGGTATGCTTGATAGGGTGCGTAAAGCATTCGCATCGCATGCAAAGCATGGGCTGAAGGTACAGTAGACATGCATGGGCCTTGACATGCATTGGATGCAAGCTGGGTACGCATCGTGATACAGGTGGGGCAAGCATATTTGGTGTGGTTGCCACCGGCGTTGGCGTGCGTCATCCTCCCTCACTCTGGGGGTGCAGCGATCAAGACCGCGGCCTGACCCGCGCTGACACGACTGCTGCATACCTGGATGCCGGCTGGTGGTTCCAGCCATGCTCATGAGGGGCATGGACGCAGGCTGGGATGCATATGCTCACGCTAACCTGAATAACATCAAGGAAAACTATTTATGAGAGTCTGCGCAAGGACCACAGGGGAACCCAACCTAACTAACCTTTGGTGCTGCTGCCCACCACAGCCTGCTTTGGTTTCTTGCTCGCTTTGGCGCCACCGCCTGCGCCTGCACCCGCAGGCTTTGCCTGAGGAGCTGCATCCCCGGACGCTTGCCGGACCTGGCACAGCCATTGCAACCATGACACCGCACAGCAAGATGTTTGTGGCGCACCATAAAAGTGCCACAGGACTAGCGCCAGCATGCAAGCATGCACGCCACGAGCATGCCAGTGCCATGCATAAACAGACAGGACACGCCGGGTGTGTGGCTTGCAGTATTTGACTTGGGAGGGTCCATGGCATTGCATTGCATCCGGCAACGCCTGACACACTGTACGCACACACACACACCTGCTCAGCTGCCAAGTTGACCCACTCCGTGTCACCGTCGTCGTATTCCACTGCGCCGCCGTGTTGTGAGAGGCATGCAAACAGAACAGTGAGCAAGCAAGGGCCCCCCATGGAGCAAGGTTCAGGTCAGGGAGTGTGCTGGGACGCATGGGGGCGGCTGGTATTGGACGATGACGATGATCCAACACACAACGCACACCACCTAATAATGAAACATGTCAGCACCGCCACAAGCTCATGTGAACCAGCATGCAAACAGCAGCGAGTATTTGCAGTGCTGTACAGCCACCACGCCAGCAGCTGTTGCATGTGCATCCATCCACATTACACGTGCATGCAGCAAAACGGAGCCAACCTTGCAGCAGCCAAGCGCCATGCAAGACATGCAAAATGCGTACCTGTCCCGGTCAAGGCATGCCGCAGGCTGTGCCGCAACTTACTTCTGTGCTTCCCGTCGTTGGCGTTAAACTCGCTGATACGGCCAGCATACCAGGCCTTGTCCTTGGGCCAGTACAGCTCGACGCGGTTGCCAACAGCCTCAGGCCCCTGCAGCCCTGGGGCCATGGCCAGCTCACAGCCACCGTCAGCAGCACTGTCTGGCGCCACCGCAGGCGGCTTTTTGCATGGTGACTTTGCCTTGGCTGTCCTCTCGGCAGCTGCGTCCGCCGTGTTGCCCTGGCCCACTGAGGCGGCACCCGGTGTTACTCCACCTTTACCTGTGCAGTGCGTCCACATGCACAGGCAAGGCTTGCGTGGTGCGCAGTAGCCAACATCTCCACGCCTCGTTTTCAAAAACGCACAGTGCGGTCTACGGGTCTGGTTGATTCGTCATACAAGCAGCTGCCATAGTAAGCAAACAAAACCGGTAATGGTAGGTCTACGCTCAGCCCTGCATGTGCTTGCTCGCACTGCTCCTGCCACTTTAAGTTGCACCCAACAACGCTCAGGTGCTGTGAAACAGGCGACCAGTGCATGCACAGCACAGGCCAACTTTACACATTGAAATGCAGTCAAGACAAGACATTGCACGAGAGTAAGACAGCAACCGTGCGCATGGAGCACAGTGGCGCTCTGCAACACCTGTCGCTGCCTCTTTGATCGACGGAATAAGGCCCGGACAGTATGTAGGGGAGTGTTGTACAAGATGTGCAACTCTAGAAGCGAGCATGTTGCAACGTAGGCGCGGTGCAAGTGCCTGGCGACAATGTAACAGACCTGAACGCACCGCGCACCACGCTCTCCCACCCAGGTCACACCCACCTTCCGCTGCATTGGCCCCTGGTTTGGAGAAGAAAGAAGATATCTTCTGTTGCTGCCGTGTACTGGCGCCATCGCCCCCCTGGGAAGAAAAGAAGTTGCTGATGGATTTTTGTTTCATACCCTTTTTGCTAGAGTCCATGCTGCTGGGCGCTCACAGTCGCTGAGCAGCGCAGCGAGTGCCCCCACACGACGCTTTCGTCCGCCTATGTGCGCGTCCTAGACCAGTCTCGTCGTCACAGCTGGAAATGCGTGCCAAGTGGTTGTGAATTTTAAACTGGACCTGAGCAGGAACCAGGACCTGGCTGTGTGAGGGCTGTGTGAGGGCTGTGTGAGGGAGGCTGTATTTAGGTGACCAAAGCAGCAAGGCAAATGTATGTTAGCAAATGCCCTCTTTTTGGCTCCCACAGCCAAGTGACGTGCGGTACAGGTTTCGGACTTGAATGCTTCAAGTTACGGGAGATAACATCAAAGTTGACCGTCAATGAACCTGATGCATGTGTTATGCATCATAGAATCACTTACTGGTAAAAAAGGATGCGGCAACAGAATCATGAGGATGTATCAGGCTGGCAGTCAGGGTGCATGCCCAAGGACAGCAGCACAGGCGGAGGTAGCAAACTGCAGCGCGTGAAGCAGGGTGTCCGCCGGCGGGGCCAGGGGCAATGTGCACGGTGGCCTCATGCTGCACCTGAGACGCGGACTAGAAGCAGAATGAAGGCAGGCCATGAAAGCAAGGCAGCGCCCGGGCGTCTGGGGGCATCTGCGCTGGACGCAGGCAGAGAAAGCGGCACGCATGCGCAAGAGAAAACAGGTTGATGTGCATACACGGGCGAGCAGGCATGCACAAAGGGCTGACTCCGACGGCGCTACGTGTGGCCATGCCACGGCTGTCCATATGCCTGGTTGCACACAACGTTCTGACACACCCTGCAGCTGGCTGTGCCGCGCATGCACATGCTACCGT
>BDDA01000220.1:83047-105975 GCA_001662385.1 Chlamydomonas asymmetrica | reverse complement strand
GGGGGGGGGGGGCCACTTGCTAGCGCGTACGCACCCAAAGTCGATCTTGCCCAGCAGCAGCAGGTGATACACGAGCGCGCCCTCCAGGTACTGCACGCAACAATCAGAGCACACAAGTGTGTGCAGGTGGCAAGTGGCGGCAAGTGCGTGAAGAACGCCATCGGCACACCCTTGCATGTCTGCTCCCAACTAGCCAAAGGCAACCGATGATACAAATCGCCAACTGTGACAAGGCTAGGAGGGACCGGAGGGAGGTCACTCCCTGAGAATACCCCAGTAGCAGCGGGCGATGTGGAGCTGCTGCAATGCATACATGCCCTGCTGTGATTTCAGGAAGGGCATGAAAGCATTTCGCATGACCAGGCGCGTACAAACTGCCGGTGCAGGTTGGCATTCGGGTGCAGGCAAGGCTGGCACACATGCAAGTGTGCGTACCAGCATTGCAAGCAGGGTCGTATGCACACCTGCATGGCATCACACGGTTGCACGGTTGCACGGGGGCAGCAGAGCAGTTGGGGGTTCGCACCTGGCGCCCGTAGCGCTCCACCATAGCTGCCTGTGACGGCTCCAGTAGCTCCAGGTGGGTGGAGTAGTACTGCCATAGCGCGCCTGCGCAGTACACCAGCACGCCAAGCAATCGTCACCTTGCCGCAAGGTGTAACTTGCGGGCCAAACGATGAGCTGCAAACAACATGAGTTCATGACCCTCGCTGAACGTCAGCCACACCTGCGTCCCTTAAAGCGCAAGCTAAAAGCCGCCACAAGAAATGGAGGTCCAATCCAATCAACAACCATGGGTCGCTAAAAGGTCTACCAGCATCGGATTGGGCCATGCAGTCTGCCACTGCGCCCTTGCGCCTGATGCTCAACCCCCGTCCCGCTGCAATGCCCAAATCACCTGTGAGGCCGAAGATGGCTCCAGAGGCGCCCACGCTAGGCCTGGGGCTCGCCAGCATGGACGCGATCGTCGAGGTGACGGTGGCGGCAGCATACGTCACGATGAACCGCTCACGGCCTGCCATGCAATGACAGGTGAGGGCAAGACCTTGGTACAGGCCAGTGCCTTCGGTGCACCATCAATCCATCACCTGCCTTGCAGCACTGCCACCCCCACCCTCCCCCCGCCCCCCACCACCAGCACCACCTGCACAAGGAGCCCAGCTACCTGGTCCTGCTGCACGGACGTCGCCAGTGCACAGGAATGCAGGATGCTGCACAGCAGTTTCAGGCCAGGCCACCCTTGCAGGCCACCAGTCCAGTGCTTGTCATGCACGTTGGCTGCACGAAGTGGGCTCACGGCGCAGGGCGATGGCCGCGGCCCCACCCACACGCCTGCACAGCTGCCCCCAGCGCGCGTTGCGCCTCACACAGTACCCCGCAGGGTGCAGGGGCCGGCCGGCAGGCCCCGGGGGTCTCACCGTGCTGCACACCATGCACGCTCATGCACACGCAGTGGACCAGCCTGCCCATGACAGCTAGTTGCAGCGGGCCGCCTGCCCACGTGCCCAGCTGCATGCCCACACCTACCTGCGATGCGCTCCCACTGCGGCCCCAAGCTGAGCAAGGCGCCGAGGTTGCCCTGGCGGGGGATGGGAATGCCACACAGGCGGCGGTTGGTATGATCAGTAAAGGGGTGCGCTGCATTGGTGGTGCACGGTTGCACAGGCAAGCGCCTTCAAAACACGTGGCGTTGTGTGCCGGCTCCTGCCTTGCCCAGGAGTGTCCTGCATGGTCAGTGCAGGTCTCGTTGACGCTTGGCCTGGGCGCTAGGAGCGTGCGGCTTCTCACCAGCAAGTGCGCAGGTCCCGCGTGAAGCATGCACCAGGTGCCCAGGCGCCACACTTGACCATGAAGCACTGCTGACCTGGACTGGCGGTACAGCAGGGCATACCGGCAGGCAGTACACCGACGTGCAGCATGAAGGCAACGGCCAGGCCACCCGATGTACCATTACGCTCTTCTGTGTGCTTCATCACAGCTGGGATGATGGATGCTGGGATAATGGCTGCCGTACACATTGGCATGCCCGTCTTGCAGCCGAATGTCACAGTAACATAGCACATGCAGGGAATGCGCAAGGAGACTGCCTCAAAGTTTGTATTCCAGTGGGATTTAATGACACAGACATACAAGTAAGTAGAGTGGGTGTCGATGTGAGATGCACTTGCCCACGCACACATGTGTGCCTGAATACACGCACGCATGCGCGCCCAACATGCAATATGTGCAGAGCACAGACCGACTAGCGGTTCAGGCCTCTGCTCACCAGCGTGGCGTACGGCAATAGGCTGTTGAGAGTGACAAGTTGCAGGGCAAACGCTGCCAGGTAGGTGCAAACCCTGCGGCGGGTCCAGGAAGCAGCAAGAGCGTCGAGGGTTGTGGGCATGTGCTTGGTGATGAGCAAAACTTACAGTCCAGCTCAGAGGCCGTAGTCCTGGTTTGTGCACCGTTAGCAAGTCTGATGAAGCAACTTGGGTTCCCGTTGTTCTGACAACTGCACTTTGGACAGTCACTTCAACCCTCAACTGTGCCACACCACCAGCACAAAGACGCAAGATACAGCCGTGTATGACACTTGCTGGTTTAAAGTACAAGCCCCACACAGAGTTGGGCGCTGCTGAAGGCCGTGCCTTACAAAGCGTCAGTGGCCTCGCGCCCTGGTTGCCCATAGCCTTTGAGCACACGCCGCAGTGCGGCGTCCACTGCGCCCCTGCAGGATGCACATGAGTGAATCAGCGTAAACTTCGTTTGGACAGTGTGCTGCGGACCCTGTGGGCATCGCTGTCACCACATGCAGCGTCTCACCTCACGCTCAGCACTCCACTAAAGATCTGTTGCAGCGGACCAGCCGGTTCAATTGCTGCGAGAGGCAGCACATGCTTGGCTCGAGCAGTGCAAGGCACAGGTGTTAGGGCTGCTAACGGCAGGGCAGTCAGTGCCAAGGCTGCCACCTGGTGCTGGTGCTTTCCAGCCGGGCGGACGGTCCCGAGGGGACGAAGAAACGCTCCGGACAACAGGGCTGACCACATATCAGCTACTTGGACGTAAGCATTCCAGCTTGTTCGAAATGTAGGATGCAATGTGAATGTTGCCCAGGAGGAGGTGTACACATTGCCGAACCAACAGGCCCGCATCGTGGATTCAAGGCAGAGCACGCATCTTGATGACTCGTACAAGACTCTCATGCTCAGGACCTTCATATCTTTACAATTGGCCCTTGATACGCGAGTTTGGTAGGCTGCATACAACAAAATGACACTGTCTCCGGTGGGGTTTACTTGGTTGTGATGGCAACGGGGAGACAGCGCACCTGAGCATGGCTGTGCCGTGCTGGACTCCAGTATGAGAAGGGCCTTGCCGGCACGGTGAGGTGCCTGGAACAGCCTTGGCGCGCTTGTTTCCGAGAGGATGACTATGAACCCGATGTTCTCACACCTCTGTGCAGCGACACGTGTTGCGTTGCCCACCAGTTGACGCTCGTGCGTTGCCGTTGCCTTCAGAGACGGACGGCTGCACCAATGTGGACCCCAAACTGCAGCTGTGCTGCTCGTGCTCTTGGTCAGCATGAGCTATCACTGCGCGTGCGCACAAGCGGGGCCAGCGAGTGGTGGGTCCGTTGTCTTGCTTGACCTGTAGTGCTTTTTGGCTATTTTTACAGCACTCGACTGACCATCTTTCCGTATTTGTAGCCTTGCCAGACCACTGAGCTGCCGTTGACGTTTTGTGGGTAATGCGCCAGGTGGTTCGTCAGTGCCGCCACGTTGGCCTTTGGGAACGTCGCAAGCAAGTGGGCAGGAGCGGTTCACCTTCACCTTTGAAGACAACCTATACACCGCCAACTTTCAGCCAAAGTCATATGCAGATGCAGTGGGAGCTTGTCAGACGGACCCCGCGTTTGCAGGGGTGAACCCAGGGGACATGGGAATCATTGTTCCGCTCTCGCAGCAGCTTTACATACTGCCGCGGCTGCGGTGGTCCCAGCCTGCACTGCTTGGAGTAAGTTGTACTCACCTTCCATGTTGCTTTGGGCGCATTTGCCTGGCAAGATACTGACACAGCGTTGCGGTCCCGGTGTTGTGTCGCGTGCTTGCAGGCGCTATTCTTCCGGTCAAACGAGCTGTCAGCGCAGCCGCAATATGCTCAGCAGGAAGGTTAGTTCTGAACAGGAGGTGTGCAGCAATGGGCTTTGGTGTGCTGCTGCGCAGCACCATTGTGCTTGTCCGCCACGTGGAAGCGCCAGCAGGCAAAGGCTCCTTTAGCACCCTGGGCTGGAACTGGCTCGCTACACGCAGCACACAAAGATATCGGTGACACAACGTTACCTGTGACCGTTGCTTCTTCTTGGTGTCATTATCTGGTTGATGTGGTGTACAGGACTTGACTTTTGGATGTCGCACCAGTACGCCCCGTGTGTGGCACTAGACTACAATGGTACAGCCTTGTATGTCACTACCACCAATGCAAACTGCAGCTTCCAGCTCAGTTACATTTGCATGAGCTTGAGCGCCGCCAATAGCCTAAAACCCATCAGCGCTGAGCCGGGCGACCAAGGCATGACGGTGAGTGTTGGGCAAGGCGCGTGCGCTAACCTGGTTCGTTGTGCTTGCATGCATCCTGGATGTGCCTGCCTGTACTGGGAACCGGCTGTCTCTCCAACAGCAACTGTTGGTCAGGTTTACGGGAGAGGTAGTCAGTTCACCGTGTTGCGCCACGTGGCTTCCTGCCACGTGTCGGTTGCATTCCAGCAGCCGCTCCTTCCTGGCACTTGGTACCCCTTGGTCCCACGACTACTGTGGTTGTTTTGAAGCCCCAGGTGTTGGCTTTGCTGCTGAACGTCGGCCTTGCGCGGGGCCCAATCCAGTCCTGCTGTGATACCACCCAGAACGGTTTTGGGGGGGCACTGAAGTTGTCTCCGTGTGGCTTTGCTTTGCAGGCACTCCCTAACGTTTGGGCTCCCAGCGCCAACCCACTTCCTCCCTTTGACCCCGGGTGTATGTGTGTGACAGACGAGCTTGGCACAAACCAGTCGTTTACGCTTGTCCGCTCTGGCACCGCTTATGGAGCACAGCAGCTCCAGGACGGTGACATACCTGACGGGGCAACCGATCCAGTGCAACTGTACAACGGAACAGCGTTAGTTGCTCAATACGGTCTTGTAACGGACGTGTTGGCAGCGACGAGCGGAGGGAACTTGCGAGCCTTACGCTTGGTGCACCAGCGTGAGACCTTTAGCATGCAGGTCAGTGCAAAGGGTGTTGGCTTTGAACTGCCTGTCTGCCAGGCTGTTGCCCAGGTGCTTGCATGTTTTGTGGCGTCATGTTGCAGCGTGCGTTCACTCCCACAGGAGGCCTTGCAGAGCCAGGTGGTACCGGGAAACGTTATTGGTGATGGTGCTTCAGGTAAAATTTCTGCATGAACATCCTTGCGTGGCTGAACCTTGTCGTCATGCCTGGTTTGCGCCTGGGACGCGCGCGGGTTTCGGCGGGCTGTGGCTGACTTATGGTGGCCAACCTCAACCATGGTTTACAGGCGCTTTGTGGTCTGGCTGGTACCACGAATCCAGCTGGAATGATTACTACGTCAAGGTGCAGGGCTGTGTTAAGCCGTATGCAATTGAGCAGCTGGTGTTCACTACGGCCCAGTGAGTCATGCCCGTCGGGTCATACAAGACGGCTGGCAAGGCACTGCCTCTATTGTTCGTGTCCTTGTTTAGCTTGTATCATTGTTTTAGGTCTCGTTTGTCAGACGGTATGACAAGTTGCTGCTAAGGGGAGGTGCTCTTTGCTTGTGCAGAGGTTTTCAAGTCCGGGTCCCAAGCTCTGAAGACGCATCAGGCGCTTGCACACTCCGGTTCCAGGAGACCGCCCCGTCAGGCAGTTTCCTGGCAGCGGTGGAGGCGCTACACTCCCCGACAGCAGTGTGGACCAACAGCGCTGGTGTAGCGATCCACCAGGTACTGTTTGTTGACAGTACGCACCCTAGCTGTGCGCGTCCTGTGAGTCTATTTGCTGCTGCGTCCTACAGGGCTCTAGTGACGGGATGGAAACACGAGTGACTGGGCGGAAACACTGCCACCGGACAGATACGGTCACGAGCGAACGCGTATCAGCAGGGGTGCGCTGTGCGCCGACTTTGTCACAACCTGGCCTGGTGGGAAACATGCCCTGACATGATGAGCGCTTGTCTTTTGGATATTTATCTTGCAGCTTCGCTTCGTCTGGGCAGTGCCATTCGATGCTGGTGATACCACCATCACATCCGGCACCGAGTCGGTAGACCGCCTGCAGCCGCTACCCACCTCAGGCCAGACCAGTGGTGCTGTGTGCCCAGCCGCACTGCCAATTCTGGGCGTCTCAGTGGTTGTCGCCAGCCCCAGCCCTCCTGGCGACGGTACCATCATCAGCGCAGGGTTGTTCAACGTCTTCATTTCGGACGGCGGTGTTGTTGATAGCGGCGGTTTGACGGACAGCCCGCCTCCTGATAGCACCCACAGTGGCAGCTACGCAGCCGATGTGGACCCCTTACCGTTGTTCTCGATGGCATGCGGCCCTGCCGGTGGTCACGGCTGCCCCTCTAGCACATGCTGCTCGGCCGGAGCGATTCAGAGCATTTTTACAAATGTTTCCGCACCTGGCAACGTCTGCAGTCGCAGCACGGCCGCATGCACGGTGAGGGCTGAGGGAATATGAGCACAGTGCTTGTATGCCTGGCGGGACACGAGCGCGACACTGTCGGCTACTGCCCTGGCGACATCACCTGCACCCAAGTACCCAACCTCGTGCTGCTTGTGGTCGCCAACGCCTGGGTGCAGCTACTGCTGTGTCTGCTTCCTGTGTACTCACACCCGTGTTGCTCCACATGCATGCATGCATTGTGTCAAAGTAGTTCACGGACGTGCGCTGCTGCTTCCGTTGCTGCGCTGTCGTGCGCTGTAGACAGCCTGCGTGCCCGGCTATGGCGGGTGCGGGCGTGCGCCAGAGGATGGGCTGGTGTTGGTGCCGCATCTGACCTCGTACTTCTCACTGCCCTCCGACGTGGACACCGACGTCGATAAGTTCTACCTGTTCAACACGGCGAAGCCCATGACATACCAGCAGGCTGTTAACTGGTGCAGGTGAGACCAACTGTGACCAGTGACTGACCCTAGACTGTGAGTGATCCTGGGCTGTGCGTGTGGCTCCATGGCACCTACGTGGCACCCGCACTAGCACCGCCGCTGCGTGATGGACTGATAGTGCATGGCAGGCAGCCTTCAGTGGGCAGTGGGCAGGCGTGCGGGGCGCGACGTCGAGGTGTGACCTTGTGTGTGTCGTTTTACAGTCGCCGATCAGCACCTGCTCATGCTTTATACCACACCTGCAGTAAGTCCACGTTGCTGGGTCTCAGTTGGAGCGCCGTCAACAGAATCGAAATGGACTCCCTGCGTGAGACAGTGCCGCAGCACAAGCTGGGCACCGCATTCAGCGATGCTGGAGGTGCGTCAGCCGCCTGTCCCATTGCCCTAGGCACAATGCATCGCCCGGCTTGACGCTTCCCTTTCTTCTCCACAAGCCTCTTCCGCCATTATCTTGCTGTCATTGCAACTCGAAGTATCACTTTGCATGGTGTCGGCATGTGCAACGCACATACGTCTTTGTGCAACGCGTGTGTTGTTTGTGCCGCGTCCCAAACTGACACAGCCTGCGTGCTTGGGCCTGAATGGTGTGCTCGTGCAACGCAGGCGTGTGGTGCAAGCGGGATGCGGATGTCAGCAAGAGCCCCTACTGCGGCATGGTGCAAATGCATTCCCTGCGCAGCATGTCCTTCCACCCAGTGGACTGCAATGCTGCATACTACGTGGCATGCGTTGCCTCCCCCACCTACAATGTCGACTGCGTTGCGGACCCCAGGTGCTGCACCAAGCCTCAGTGCTGCGGCCTCGCGGACAATTGCGATGCCGAGTTTACATTCCCCCCACCGCCAGCGTCGACTGCGGCACCGCCAGCACCGCCACCGCCACCGCCGCCGGATTATGAAACAGGCAAGGCCGAGGTTGGGACAAACACCTTCACTGAAGCGGCTTGACGTCTGTGTCATGTGCACTGCTGTAATGTGCACAGCCACGGCACAGCAGCAGCTGCTAGTGATCCGCGCCGCAACATGGTAGACGGAGGTATCCGTGTTGCAGGTGGGGACGTTTTGCGGTTCACTGTGTGCGGCTTGTCATGACCGGTGCACTTGCTGTCACCCTGTGCAGGGTGACTGCCACTGTTGCTGATTACAGTCGTGGCGTTGCGATGGCATGCGTTTGATACGCTTTCTGCTGGTCTTCCCCTTGCGTTTTGTGCAGGCTCACATCGCCTGTCGCTCACCCCGGCTGTTGGCGGCCAGATCTCACCTGCCTCTTGCGACTTTGTCGACCTGTCGCTGCGCATGAAGTCTCCGCCCCCCGCCGCAACCGTTCCGCCCGCACCCTCGCCCCCCCAGTCACTCGCCAGCGGCCCAGGCCGCCGTATGCTGCGCCAAGGCCCGCGCGATGGCCATGGTAGCGCTCACTCACTGCACTCCGGCGCCGGGCTCGGTGACGGTGCGGATGGCGCTGACGTTGAGGGTGCTGAGGAGGTGGGCACGCAGCTGCTGGGAGCGCTGCACGCCATGCGGCATGGCGGCGGCGGCCGCGCTCTGATGGCGGCCAACGTGAGCCTTCAGCAGGGCGGCCTGCGCAATCTGTCGGCGCTCGTGCGCAGCGTGTCTGTCAGCATGGCGGTGCTGGATGCTGCCACAGTGGACGGCGACGGCGATGTTGTGCAGCAAGTTGCTGGCATTCAGGTGAGTGAGCTTCATATGCCACCGTACCGTCCCCCCTCGTTCATCCTTCATCATTCATTGACTGGGAGGGCCGGGTGCATGGAGCCTGGGTCTGATGCAGCGATCGTCCCTGCGCCTTGCTGAAAACGGGGCTTCTTCTGGTGTTGGTGTGAAGCTAAGCAGTGCTACCTTGCCCTGCATACTTGGGTTATGCTGAAGGCTGAGGAACACTCCTGGCGCACCCATGCATGCATGCTCAGTCTAGGCAGGAATTGTTGTGCGCATGCGATGCAAGAGCGTACAAGCCAACAAGCCTCCCTGGCTTCACCTGTGATCAATTGATGGGGTAAAATTGGCTGATTCGCCTAGTTTTACGGAACCCTTCGTGTACGGCCTGAGGCCGCCCTGGGCTCTTGTAGGTGCACTGACGCTCAGACGGCGCCGAATCGTGTGTGGTGTGAAACGCCCATCGCCCGCTTGCTGCTCATGCGTGGCGCCCCGCAGGTGGGCTACGGACGCCTGGGGTCCGCACCGGTGCATGGCACCGCCAGCAGCAGCGGCCTGTGGCAGACGCTGCAGCTGATAGACGCGGAGTGCATCGTGACGGTGTGGGGCTGCGCGGGCAGCGGCGTGGAGCTGCTGGCCTTCAACACCACGTACGGCCAGCACTGGTCACCGGATATGGGCCGGGCGGTGCGATGCTCCGCGCCCTTCACCTTCAACGCCCCGGATAAGGCCTGCCTGGCAGGAATCATGGTGCGCACGAGCGCATGCTGCCACAGTCCCCGCGCATGCCTGCTGCCTGTTCGCCTGTCCACCTGTTTGCTTGCCAACAGCCTGGCGCTGCGAGGATGTTGGCAACTCCGGTCGGATGGGATGGGAAACGTTGGGATGCAGAATAGAAAGGATGGAAGTCCCCGGTCCTCATCCCAGTGTGGATGGACCTGGTCGGTTCATGTGTACAGCGTATTGGCGTAGTGTGCTGAAGTGTGGTGATTCCGTTGCGCTTCAGTGCCTGATGTACTTGCATGCCTGCCGCTGCCACTGCCCTGCACTCACTACAGGGGCGGGCGGGTCAGGTGGTGGAGCAGCTCATCTTCATCTGGGCTACGCCAGAGGAGCCGATCATCGTTGTGGAGCCTCCAGACGCGCCCACGCCCTCGCCCCCCTTCCCGCCCGACGAACCGCCACCACTCGCACCACTGCCACACCCACCCAGCCCCACTGATGGTCGGGCCGTCGACGTGCCGAGGCAGGCGCAGGATGACTCCTCACCCACTGTGCTGGCTCTGGGCGTTGGGCTGGGCGTAGGCGGGGGCCTCTTGGCGTTGCTCTCCATCGCGGGGCTGACGTACCTACACAAGCGCCAGAAGCGCAGCGGCGGCGGCGGCGGCGGCGGCGCGGCAGGCAAGCTAGGCAAGCTGGCAGGCAGCGGCGGCAGCGACCGCAGCATCACCAGCAGCGTGCTGAAGAGCCACGACTTCGCGCCGCCTGTGCATTCCATGGAAAAGGCGGACCCGACCCGCGGGACGCCTGATGTGTCTGGCACCGGCATGGCCACGGGGAGCGCTACAGGCGGCGCGCTGGTGGCTGCTGCTGCTGGCGGCGGCGTCAGCAGCGAGAGCATGGATGAGTACGGCAGCCGCACGACGCTGCCCGTGCTGACTGTGCAGGTGGGCCTGGCTGACGCTGCCGCGTCCAGCAAACGCGGCGGCGGCGGCGGCGCTGCACACGACGACTGTTCCGCATCTGCAGACGCCACTCCGCGGCTGTCGGCCGCCATAGGCGCGTCCGCCAATGCTACCCTGTTTGCCTCCGTGGCTGCACCCACAGTCGAAGCCACGGGAAGCAATACCCAGTGGCAGGCGCGTGGCGGCAACAGTAGGTTCGGTGGTCATAGCGGTGATGGCGCTTGCGGCGGCCTGTCGCAGCATCATGCAACGACGTCGATGCAGGGTCTCGCGCCTGGCAATTTCAGCCGCATGCATGGGCGTATCAACATCCGGCCAGAGGATGACGCGCTTCACCATCTGGGCAGCTGCACGGAGTCGCAGATCAGCCCCAGTGGGATCCACGATGAGGCCGGCGGCGGCGGCAGCGCGACATCTGGCCGTGCCGCAGCCATGCTGGCCGCTGCGCATCACCTGTCCTCCACCGGCGACGTAATGGACTGCTCGCTCTACCCGCTTTGCCTCGCCACTGCGGGCGAGAACTGTGCAGATCATGGCAGTCGAGGGGGGCATATGGATGCTGGGGGCCCGAGCAGCAGCCGGGCTTGGCACAGTAGCGGCGGCGGCGGAGGCAGCGGCCGCAGCCGGCATTTCCGCCAGCAGCAGCAGCACGGCAGCTCTGGTGCGTCCTCGGTGTTGCTGGTGCCAGCTGCCCGCACGGGTGGTGTACTGGACCACGGAGCTTCCCCTCGTGCGAATCGTCCTGGTGTATTTGGTGCAGCATCGGGCGCATCCGCATCCGCATCCGCGGCAGCCTCTGCACTGGTGCATGCGCGCGCTGCTAGCTCTCGCTCGAGCACCCGAGTGGAGTTTGTGCTTGACCCTCTGGACGCTGAGCTGCCGGCTGACATCAGCGACGACCTGCTGGCTGCAAAGGACAGCACCAGCAACGTGGAGGAGGAAGAGAGTGCTAGTGCGGGCGCGGCGCCACGCGGCAAGGGCGGGCGCAGCAGCGGCCCGAGTGAGCGCACGCCTGCAGCGGTGCACAGGAACGACAGCGGCATAGACAGCGGCCACATTGGCGCTCTCGGATTGGATGACGACCTGGCAGCGGCTGGCTCGGATGATGGGTTGGCAGGCGCGAGCGCTGCGGGCGATATGTTGGGCTCGGAGGCGAACCTGTCGGCGGCGGAGACTGCGGTGGCGCTGCAGAGCGAGGTGCGCCCGCCGCCGCCGCCTGCACCAGCGCCGGGCCAGCAGCAGGTGGTGTTGCAGTCGCAGCAGACGATTTACCTGCAGCCGCTGCAACCGCCGCCGCAGGCGGTGCAGCAGGTGGTGCCGCTGGGCACGCCACAGGTCCCGCAGTACAGGCTCGGCGACCGGCTCGCTGCCATGGCAGAAAAGACCGCTGAGCGCATGGTAGCCGCCGTCATGGCGGCTGCGGCGCAGCAGCAAACCTCGCAACAGCAGCAGCAGCCGCAGGTGTTGCTGCCCGGAGGCGGCGGTGGCAACAGCTACCGTTGGTTGAAGATGTCTATTCCCGGCACGGACGCGGGCTCTATGCGCAGCCAAACCTCCATAAGGGAAAACAGCATTGCTGAGGCCCAGCTGCATATTCAGCTGCAGCACCCCGGCGATGCCACCACACACAGCTCCAGCGATACCATCAATAACGGCGGTGTGTCGCTCTCGTCGCAACCGGGAATCATCAGTATGCCGCCGCTGCGCCCGCGCCCCACCCCGCCGCTGAGCGGTTCCGTGGCCGTCGGCGCGCCGGCCTCACCCACATGGCAGGCGCTTGGCACGGCAGGAAGCGTAAGTGGCGATGTTAGCGTCTTAGCAGGAGGCGCTGGCACCAGCCGCGCTTCTGACGACCCCCTCCCTGGTCTCCCGGCGCTGGGCGCTTACTCGGCGGCATCCGCCATGCTGCCAGCAGCTGCTGCCGCTGCCGCTGCCATCGCGACCAGCAATGCGGGCAGGCAGGCAGGGCCGAGCTACGCACTGCTCAGCACAGTGAGCGGGCGGGCGGTGACTAGCAGCCGGCGGCAGTCCGCAGTCGCGTCCGGCAACGTGCGCAGTGCGGACGTGATTGGCCTGGCAGCGGCACAGCAGCAGCTGCTGGCGGCGTCAGCCTCGCATGCGCGCACTGCCAGCGTCACCTCAGTCCAGGTGAGTTCTGGCCGTGGTGGCGTTTGTGGCTCGATGCATGCATGTTGTGCCTGCATCTACTTCGTATAGCTCTGTACAATCCGGCAGGGCTGTGTCCCCATACCCTGGCTGCAACACTCCACTGCTGCCGCATCGACTTGAAGCTATTTCTTGGTGGCCCGCGTTTGTCAATTCGCGTTCAATTGTCAAATTATGCAATCAATCACTGGCAGGCGGCGTCAAGCGGAAGCAGTGGGGGCGCGCAGGGCGGCGTCGGCGGTGGCAACAGCAGCAGCGGGGGCAGCAGGGGCGCTTACGGCAACGGTGCCGCGGGCGCCAGCCCCGGCGCCAGCGGCGTGCTGGAGCCGTGGTTGCGCCTTGCCATGGACCAGGAGGTGATCATCGATGATGACCCTGAGAGCTACCTGGGCCAAGGTGGGTGATGGCTGGCAGCGAGGAGCAGGCGGATGGCCAAGGCGGCATGCGAGTGGGGCTCAGGACGGCTCCTGTGATGACATGCTGGTTGTTTCCACTAGGCATGCTGAGCCTCGCCTTTCATAACCAGGGTGCTGTCAGAGGGCGGCTGACGTCGGGGTTCCGCACTGCAAATGCAAGCTGTTGTGTGACATCACCACCTAGCCGCTTGCACACACACCCTGTGTTGCAGTCCACGGTGTTGCCTGAGGGATGGCCGCTGAGCATTCCCTGTGCGTGCTGTGCAGGCGCCTGTGGTGTGGTGCGTCGCGGCTGGCTGATGCTGCCCCCTGACGGCAGCCCCGGCCCGCTGCCGGTGGCCGTCAAGCTGCTGGTGCTGCCGGCGGAGGGTCACGCCACCGTGCTCTCCAAGCACCTGGCCATGCTGGCACAGGAGGTCAACGTGCTGTCACGCCTCGCGCACCCTAACATAGGTGAGCATCAGAACGTGGCGGTGTGCAGCAGCGCGGCAGCTCACTCAGCTCCTGGCCCTAGCCCTGGCCGCACCTTCTCCCCTGCCGCCTGTTGTGCATGCACGTGCTTTGCGCACTGAGCCCTCACGGATTGTCCTAGTGGCCTTGAGTCCCGGTTTGATTAAACAGAATGTGCAGTCCTGCCCTGAGCATGGTGTCGCATGGGAGTCCTGTGCTGTGTGGTGCCTTGTCTTTGTCAGCCCAGTTGCCACGCCGCTGCTGACATCGTGCCTGAGGTTCTACCGCGCCCTGCTTGCCTGCATTGCTGTGGCACTGCAACTGGCACCAGTGGGCTAGCACTGAACCGTGTCGCTCTTCTGTTTGTGCGGGTGCTGTGCTCTGCTTTGTGTTGCCCTCGCCGCCGCACAGTGCGCTTCTACGGCGGCTGCCTGCACACGCACGAGGCCTTCCTGGTGGAGGAGCTCATGGCAGGCAACCTGGGCCAGCTCATCTACGGCAGCCAGGCGGGGCCGGGGCCGCGGCCGGGCTACATGCTCACCGACGTGCTGCGCATCGCGCGCGACATCGCGGTGGGGCTGGCCTACCTGCACCCGGTACGTGACGCTGCTGATGGTGCTGCTGCGGGGCGAGGCATGCACACACATGCACACGTTTGGGACAAGTATCAGACCGCCGTTTGTTTTGTTCGTCAGAACAGCCCATCGGATAGGAGGCTCAGGCTATCCAGTTTAACATCGCCATGTTTGCGTGACACGTGCAGGGATTGGCAGCCCCCTGGCCCGTGTACGTGCCGTGCATGACTGCACCACATGGCGCGTGCCTCAATTCATTTTGCGTGCGCTCTCCTCATACGTGCATGCAACGCTCATGCATCCGCGCAGGCGGTGGTCCACCGCGACCTCAAGCCCGCCAACGTGCTGCTGGACGAGCACGGCAACGCCAAGATCGGCGACTTTGGCCTGGCGCGCTTCAAGGCGGGCGCCACGCTGGTGACCATGAACGCCGAGGTGGGCACCGCCGCCTACATGGCGCCCGAGTGCTACCTGGACAACAAGGCCAAGATCACAGACAAGTGTGACATCTTCTCGCTGGGTGAGTGGCACTGAGAGAAGTGCGAGGTGAAGTTCGAAGTAGGGTAGGCGTTGTGAAGTTGCCAGTTGTGCATTGGCTGTCTTGTTACTTGTTACTTGCCGAGGCTTGGGTGCAGGCTGCATCTGGGGCCATTGTGTCTGTTGTCGCCACCAGCCGAACTGTGGAGGTGACGCGCTTTCCTGCTTTTGCGGGCCTACTGGCCTCACCCTGCTATTTCAATGGCCATTCAAATCTTCTCCCCCAGACTCTGACTGGGATGCTATGTGTTTGTGTGTGTGCGCTTCTGCCTGCTGCCTGCCTGCTGCAGGCGTGATCTTGTGGGAGATGGTGATGCAGGCCAAGCCCTGGGCCGGCAAGCGCAGCCCTGTCATCGGCTTCATGGTGGCCATACAGGCGGCGCGCCTGCCGCTGCCGCCGGACGACCACCCGCTGTGCACCCCGCGCCTGCGCCTGCTCATTGAGCGCTGCTGGGCGCAGGAGCTGGCGCAGCGGCCCACCGCGGAGGAGGCCGCAGCCGAGCTGCAGGAAATGCTAGACGCCGCGTCCCTGCTGGCGGCGGTGCCGCTGGCGCGCAGCACGACGGACCCCGACGGCGCCCGGACGGCGGGGGCGCTGCGCAACAGCAGCGTGAGCGGCTTGGAGGGCTCTGTGGGCGGCGGCTTCAGCCCTGCAGTAGCAGCTGCCGCCGCGCCAGCCAGCTTGGGGGGCGACACCGTTGGTCAGCCTGGCTTGGCGATCGGGAGCGCTGGCTTCAGCAGCGGGGTGCCTGGCATGGGTGGATCCGGGCAGATGCTGGTGCATAGCCAGGCCTTTGCACCGGCGGCCGAGCCGTCAGCGCATCATGCGGCCGCACCGGGCATGTGGGCGCAGAACCGAATGCCGCCCAACGCGCGGTTCGCGATGGGCGCGCCGATGCCGTACAGCAGCAAGGCTGCGCCGCCGCATAGCCGCCGAGGGAGCCTGGCGGCGCCGCCCCCGGCTGCGACTGCCGCGCCTCATGGCACGGCGGGCGCACAGGCTGGGCCCGGCAGCAGAGAGCACCTGCGCACGGCGTCCCTCCCTGCACTCAACCATGGTGCGACAGCCATTGTGGCTGCCGCGGCGGCGATGGCGGCCGCAGCGGTCACGGCCTCCTCCCGGGGTGGCGCTGGTGGAGGTGGGCTCGTGCCACGAACGGCACACGGTGACAGAGTGCTGCAACAGTGGCAGAGCGAGATCACACCAGCGGCAGTGCAGGACGTGTTGAGCGCGTTCGGCCCAGCGCCGCCTGTGCGTGCCTTCAGCGGCCATCTGGTTGGCAGAGACGCGCATGCGCACATGCATGCCGGCCGGCGCCCTCTGTTGCCCCCCAGCAGCGCCGGCGCTGGCATGCGTGTGGGCAGTGTGAGCGGCAGCACAGCACAGAGCGTTCCCACTCGAGCAGCTGGGTTGCGAAGTGCTGCAGCGGCCGGTGGCAGTGTAGCATCAGCAGCAGGCGCGGCTGGCTCTGCCGGGCGACTGACTAGCGAGGATGTGTTTGCAGAGTGGCTGCTGGCGGCAGGCCTCGGCATGGGACTGGCAGGGGCAGGCATGTCGTCATCATCCGGAATGCAGCTGGGCCCGCGTGTGGGGCCGCTGATGGGGCCGCCTGGCATGCAGCCGCTGGTGGGAGGGGCCGTGGCCAGCCAGATGCATTCTCCGCCTGGCATGACACGCATCGGGCGCTCGTCAAGCGCGCACACGGCCGTAATTGCGGAGGCGGCGGAGGAGGAGGAGCAGGAGCAGGACGAGGGCGTTGAGGTGGATGTGTTGGACGTGTAGGAGGCGGGCAGAGGCAATGCTGGGTGGCTGTACGCCTGTGCTGCAGACGCTGCCCTGCCACTCCTGCAACTCCTGTGCATTGGATGGATGTGTAAGGAAAGTAGGAAAGGGTTGGTGTTGCGCCCTGCTACGTAAGGGATGGGTACATAGTCAGACCCTTCAACGCAGCTTGGCTTCATTAATTGCAGTATGTGGTGTATGAATGGGAACAACGTCCGGACCCTGTACAGATTGCAGCAGTTGTAACGCGCATGCATTGCAGTATTAATCAACGTTGTTACTAGTGAATCCAGTCCCATGCTATAGCGGTGTGCAACTCTGTGCGCGCGTTTGTCAGGCGCGACCACCTGGGCTCTTTCAGGTCATGCCACGGGACGTCTGTGCGTGTCGGCTCAGCGCTTTCCGCTTGTGCCTGATCCGTTTCAGGGTCGTTGTTTGACAGGGCAGGCTCCTCTTAGCGATGCTCTCGCTGCCCTTCCCGCCCACCTTGATGGAACACGTAGTGGTTGTGCGCATGCCGCGTATGCATGCGCGTGTGTGCTGGCGGGGCGGCCGTCGTGATAATGCAGCGCTCCCGCTGTCCACTGTAGTGCTCGTTGTTTTGCAGTGTTTGGTTGACGCCTTGGCCATGATGGGTGATTTGCTGATGCTTTCATCTTGCTGTCACAGCTGGCAGCGCGCTTTGCTCTTTTGACCTCTCCTTGCAAAGGTGTTTGTGATTCCACGATATGACCCGTTCCTACCGCAGGATGTGCGCCTGTGAGGCATGCAAAGGCTGGGCGATTGGCCGCGTCTCACATGCGTGCTGCTGGCAGCGAGGCTGGGCTTCGGCAGCGTCTGTCATGCGCTGGTCGTGGTACGCCCGCTGCCAGTCGTAGTGGTATTATTGGCCTCTCATCACAAAGGCCCACCGATGCCACCAATTGCGGCGGCGTTGCGTTTACAAAGAAGGACTAAATGTGTCAGGTAGCGCCGTGTCCGTGCTTTGCTGGTGTGCATCTTAGTACACTTCATTTCAACGGGCGGGCTACAGCCAAAGTGCATCGCATCCTCCACCTTGCCACTTGTTTTACTGATTCATTCCTGCTTTCCCTCCCAACCAACACCACCACGCTTGGGTCTTGGAACACAACACAAATATCACCATACCGTTATGTGCCAGCGGCTTTGGCTGAACGTAATACGCATGTGGCGCTGGCCAGGCAAGTAGGCTCAAAGTGGCCGAAGCTTCACGCATTATGGCGAATACACCGGTTGCATGCACGCGGCGCTATGGCTTGTTTAGTTGTTTCAGTTCACGGTATACTCCACAGCCGCGTGCCACTTTTTGGGTCCGTCACAGGGCCGGTTTGCTGGTGTTTCTCGCCTAGTCGGGTGGCAGCTCAGCCCGCACATCCCATCCCGCAGTATTAATCTTGCATGCTGATGTTTGTGAGACTGTCGGGTGTGCCTGGGCGCAAGTGGTACGTAAGCGTAAGCGTAGGGAAGGGAGGTGCGGTGCACGCACGCTTCTGCGGTGGTAGTGTGTATGGAATGGTGTTGCTGCCCTAGGCTGCGTGTCTTCGCTCGGACTTTGGTGCGATGAACACCACTAAGTATGTGTTTGGCTCTTGCTCTTGCCCTGGCCTGAATCGGCCCAACCAGCGTTCTTCAACGCGGGCCGCCAACGCCGCGATGCACCTCGGCATGTGCTGCCGAGCGACTGCCTTGAACTGTTCTTTCTTTGGTTGGGCACATACTGGGGCAGTCAGGCCGTGTTTGCATGCTGGGCGTTTATGTCACACCGATCACCAGCAGCAGGTTCACGTTGCCGCTGCCCTCCGCCCAGTGAGTGGTACCCATGTCATGCCATGTCATGCCATGCGCGGGTCACACAGTAGTGTGTTGCGCGGCATAAGCTTGCGGAACGCTGACACGCCAGCTGACCTGTCGGTCTCTCGGTCCTTTGTCACGCGGTGTTCAGCCCTACATGTAAGCCGTTCGTTATTGTGAGAGAGAGAGAGAGAAAGAGAGAGAGATTACATCACCCAGACGAGTGTAGCCAGAGGCTTAGATTCGGGACAGGACATCGGGAGAAGCAGCCGATCAGTGGATTGAACAAGTCATGCACTGCAGACAAGGACTCAGCCAAGGCTGAGATATCCGCAGAATTCACAAAGTTCAGCATGGAGGTGGCAGCACTGGGATCTGGGATGTGAGCTAGCAGGAGGGAATAGTGTGGGAACCGTGTGCGCGAGGCTGCATAGTGAGAGCACTCGAACGCAAGATGAGCTTCCAACGCGGGGCTGGCACGCAGACCCCGGCCTGCATGCACAACTGCAACGCCATGGTGCAGCATATGCTGTGCAGGCAAAGCAATGCTTGCACAGAGGCACCAGCCAAGTCACACACAAGGCACTTGTAGAGGATTTGCAAGTGATTCACGCCTGAAGGCTCGCTGTACCAGGCTAACATGTGCACTTACGCCAGGGCGTGGTGCCATGATTAGAGCTGTCACATGCTGCCGCTGAGGTCGATCGACACCCTCACCTGACAAGCATTAGTGTGCAGCGTGCAGGAAAAAAGCAGCTGCTGACAGCATTCCTGCCCGCACAGGTTTGTGGGTTCCAGGGAGTGAGATGGGGCTGGATGGGCAAGGTGCGCATGGATGCGAGTGTGTAGCCAGGAGAAGAAGCGACGCTCTGGAGTCCTGATGGACCCACCTGCAAGGGGTAGAAGGGGCTTACCTGGGCCGCCTTCGCGCGCACCAGCCAGCCAGCACCAAGAGCAGATAATGCAACACTGCAACATGATGTCGATGCTGTTGCCGCAACTCACTTGTGCACTTGTGCACTTACTTGCAGCAGGTGAATATATCCCGAAACACACGGATGTGAATGAAATGTTACATACAGGAGATCAACGGTGTATGACAGGAACCTTGACAGATTGCAGCATGGTGCAACTCAACCTGGGAATGCTGCACGCACGGATTTCACCCAACAGCAACCATGATGTTTGTCTCGGCCCTGTTTGGAACCTGTCAAAGTGCCTGTGAAGTCATCTGATCCCAGGCACAGACCGCATAGCATTGGGATCGATGATCCGTCCATAATCCCTCCATACACACATGATGTTGGGTAAACTGTGTGTATGAAGGTGCTGCATGAATGTAGAGAGGTGAAGAAATTGAATGTTGCAATGGTGAATGATGAATGCAGGCATCAATTGTGAGCAGCAGGCGACCATGAGTAGCTGAATCAAGTGGGAACAGAGACCTGCACGAGTGCACGGTGACTAGCAACATGATTGTGTCCGTTCAGTGCTGCATCCAGTGCATAAACCGAAACATGTACGGGCGCGCAAGCGCAGCGCTAGCAGCGCGGTAACCGGACCTCGCTTCCTGCTCATGCCTGCAAAGGCCAGCAAACTCACAGTCCAATGCTGCAAGCTACACGCTTGTCATGGTTTTAGTGCTTCTTCATGTAGTTGCCGCGGATCTCGCCGGCGGGGAACTTTGTGGTGTGGGCGTTGAAGTACAGCTGGTTGTTGGCGGCCCAGTGCTTGAAGACCTTAAACTTCTGCTCGGGGCTGGAGCCGGGGGGGTACACGTTGCCCTGCAGGTTGCTGCCGTTGAAGGTGAACTCGCCGGTCTTGAGCGTGCCGCTGACGGACAAGGGCGGGCTGAGGGTCATGGCGTCGGTGGGTGCGTTGAGGAAGGGAACGAGCCACACGACGGGGATGCCGGAACCGTTGGGGTTTGAGCTGTTGGCTCCTGTGAAGTGAATGTGGGCCTGTATGGCGATGCAAGCAAAAGGAGTGGATCAGGTCAATCCATCGTTCTTTCGCCATCTGAGTCACAAGCGCTGAACATGCATTGCGCTGAACTTGATCCGAACTTATGAATACTCGCAGTTGCATGCGGTTGCCACACCACGATGCGCCCCCAAAATGCAGGCTAGTGCAACACCATGACAGGCATAGTATGGTCACAGACCCATGGTGACATGACAATGCAACATGCATGACTTCACGTTGGTGTTCACCCGGCGGCGTGTCCATTCCTGTGCAAGCGTTGCTTACCGCGAAGAAATTGTTGATGTTGTTGATGCTAACAGATACAGTGGCGTATTGATCGAATATCTTAAGCTCTGTCTTGCCGTTTGCCCTAGTCTTGACTGGGGTGGGCCGCTGCAAGCGCGTTAAGCACACAGGTGAACATAGGTAAAGAAAAACCAACACAGGCCTAAGCAGGCAACCTGCTGAACGTTCAGCTACCCAGGAGTAATTCAACTAGTTTCAAGAAATGCGGGCTGCAAACTGGTTGACACATCCTTAAGCATGGCAAGGCAGCCCGCGCGGACCAGCAGTGACTGATGGCTGAAGTTAGCGCCAAGTCATGCACTCACCGTCAGGCAGCCCTTGACGTCAGCAGTATACCTCACGTATGAATCTGCTAGAGCCTGCTGGGCTGTCACCATTGCCAGCAGTGCCAGCACGGCTACCGCCCAGTTCTTGCTGGCCATCTTGGCTGCGCTGAGGAGTGAGGGTTGGGGCAGGGAGGCGGAAGTTCGACTTAAGGGAAGACAGGTATGCTTGTTGAGTTCAGGTTGTTGCAAGGTGTCTCTCAGGAGTCAGGATATATAGGGTTCCCACCAGGGCGGTTGCAGTGTGTGTCACAGTGCAGCCAGCTGGAAGCCTGCCAAGCATCACTCTTACACAGCACGCCGCCAACCGCCAGGTGCTCGGCAACACCCAACCAACACCTGTGGGGTTCACTGTAGGTATGATTGAAAGCACAACCTTGTGTGCAGGCCACATTGCTTCGAAGCTGGTGCCAAAGAACCTTGCTGTGTGTATGCAGAGCACTTTGCTGGCGAGGCGCTGTCTTTGTGTGGTGCGCGTGGCCAAGGTGCCGGAAGGCTGTGTCACACGACGTGCAACAATCCACACACCTGGCGACTGCCACGCAGGCAAGACCGCATGAGGGATGCACAATCATGAAGCTCATGCTCTCGACCTATCGTACACGTCCATTGTCGTGGCGTTCACGTAGCAGGCAATTCTGCTGCTCGTTGTTGTGCACACAAGCGCTTGCTGCAACCTGCGTACGCGTCCGCATGTCAGGCGGGTAGCCTGACTCGACAAGCTGGGCCTCACAGGTGGGGGGAGGACTGGGCTGGCTGGGTGTACAGGGAGGGCTGCGAGTACCTCCACGTGACAATGGGGCCGATGCGGGTGTTGTTTTGTTGCAGCAATGGTCATTTTCCTGCTCATGCCCTCCGCTCCCTTCTGCATGCTTGTGGTTGCTGCGGCCCAAAGTGGCAAAGCCATGTTTCAGAGACAGACAGACCATAATCGTTAGGGTGCGGTGTGGTGCAATTCACGAGGGGGGGGGGTGACATTTTCTAAGTCACTGTGCACCACTATAAGCGACATAACCAGACCCTGTTAAAACGTTATGAAATGGCTTAGTATGCATATTACCAGTGACTTGCCATGGCACCATCTCGGGGCCCCCATGGCCATGGCCTGGCGCTCGTGGGTGGTCACGGTGCGGCGGGTTGTGTTGGGTGGCACAAGGCAGCCATTGTGCCCAAGGAGCCGTGTGCGTACTCGTAGCTGTGCGTACTCGTAGCTGTACTCCACCGCATCTGTTTTCAGCCCGGGGCGCACCTTACCGCCCCGCGTTAGGACAGCACGCACGAACAAGCCAACGCAGCTTCTCAACCTCAAAGCGCGTTACCCGCTGCGCACATATGCTTCCTGCTTTTATAGTAACAGGTTTCCTTTGCTGCGTGTTGCTCGGGTGTCAGCCTTATCCGGTCAACTTGTCACCCGAGCACCTTGACCAGCACTTGGAGCACCAACAAACGCACTGCCACCGTGAAACCGTTCGCTCCAGCTTGGTTTAGCTACAGTGTCAACGCCATACGTTGCTAACACCAGCGGAGTGCAGCTCAAAAGTGCTCGTACGGTTGACTGGCAAGCAAAATGTTGGGAGCAGGGCCTTTCCCGCACAGGAAGGCCAGCCTGCTGTAGCAGCTGTTCCGCAGTACTGTGCCTAATCAGCTTGCCTGACACCAGTGCTTGGCCTAACCAGTGGCGTCGTTGTACACCAGATGTTTGACCGCAACGCAGCGCACAACACCACCCGGTTGCACACAGGCCTATCCAGGTGACTGCGACTCTGTTTTTGCGCCTAGGCTTAACACACTACTCGGGGCAATAGGCTGGCAGAGCGAGCTCAAGTACGTGCAGGCTCCTGCAACCTGCAACCGCATCCCCACGTCGTACAGCTTCAACACCGTGGTCAGGAAGCGTATTAGCAGCAGCTTTGGTGTTCATGAAGACATAGGAAAGTCGCAGGCAGGGTATATGCAGGGCTGGAGGAGTTCCCCAACGGAAATGTGCTGATTGACTTAGAAAATTCCACCCCCCCCCCTCGTGAATTGCATCACCCTCCACCCTAATCGTTACATGATCGGGCAACACTATCGGTAGATACCCTGCATGCTTCAGGCAACCGTACAGTGAAGGTCAG